>CAUYRH010138665.1:0-39739 GCA_963574655.1 Perodicticus potto | reverse complement strand
GTTTTTAATTAAAAAAAAAACAAAAAACTAATAAAACCCAGTGATCTTGTTTTCCCTGCAGTACATCTTTCTCACTAAGAATCTTTTAAAAAGGCTCAGCACCTGTGGCTCAACGGGCTAAAGTGCCAGCCACGTACACCTGAGGTGGCGGGTTTGAATCCAGCCCAGGCCCACCAAGCAACAATGACGGCTGCAACCAAAAAATGGCCGGGTGTTGTGGCGGGCGCCTATAGTTTCAGCTACTTGGGAGGCGGAGGCAGGAGACTTGCTTGGGCCCAGGAATTGGAGGCTGCTGTGAGCTGTGACGCCACGGCACGCTATCCAGGGTGACAGCTTGAGGCTCTGTCTCAAAAAAAAAAAAAAGAATCTTTTAAAAATGGATAAAATCAGAAAATGTATAGTGAGGACAAGTGCCGATTGCACTCTGGGCAACACAGACCCTTGGCAAAACCTTGAGAAAGGGCACCAGATGATAAGCAGATGCAGCTTGCTTTACCCCCCTTCCTTGAGAAGACAAGATGGTCCCCAACACGACAGACCAAGACTGTCCTTAGAAATGCTTTATACACTAGGAGTGTGCATTTAAGCTTGACGGTCTATGGCCACACCACCCTGAACGTGCCTGATCTTGTCTGATCTTAGAAGCTAAACAGGGTCGGGCCTGGTTAGTACTCAGATGGGAGACCACCTGGGAGTACTGGGTGCTATAGGCTTTTGCCTCTTCTTCCTTTGGCCAGGCGCAGTAGCTCATGCCTGTAATCCCAGCACTCTGGGAGGCTGAGGTGGTTGGACTGCCTGAGCTCAGGAGACTGAGAACAGCCTGAGCAAGAGCAAGACCCTGTCTATACTAAAAGTTAAAAAACAGAGGCAAGAGGATCACTTGAACCCAAGAGTTTGAGGTTACTGTGAGCTGTGATGCCACAGCACTCTACCCAGGGTGACAGTTTGAAACTCTGTCTCAAAAAAATAAAAAGAGTGGTGCAGATGCAGTTGCACAGATATAGAGACTGGAGTGCTCACTGGCTGCTGAGTGGATGGAGAGGGTGGCGCATGTACACAAGTGCCAACCAGCCATGGGAAGGACGGAACATCTTTTGCAGCAACCTGGATGGAATGGGAGGCTGTTACCCAAAGTAAAGTGTCTCTCAGACAGAAAATGAAACCCCACAGATTCTCAGTCACAAGCAGGAGCTAAGCTACGGCCACACTGCAGCACACGGAGTAGGGAGGACACTGAGGAGGACACTGAGGAGGACACTGGGGAGTGGGGCAGGGATGCAGCATGCCCTACATCAGACAGGTCGCAACAGCCCAGACATCACCACAACACAGCTCATCCTCCGTGCCCCTAAATCTAAATACAAATGAAACTAAATTATGCGGCGGTCACAAGATTGTCTTAGCTGAAGATGGGAAGAACCCAGGCAGAGACTGGAGATTGTACTGAGATTACGGGATTAATAAGATCTTTAAAAGCTCTGTTTCTGTTCAGAAGGGTACTGGGACTTTTTAAGACAGGAGCCTGCTACCCTCCCCATTTGCTAGCAAATTAATAAATTTCTCTTTCCTTCTCAGAAAAAAAAAAATTAAAGAAATTTAAAAACCTTAAGCAAACATAAAAGAATAGTGAAGATGAAGCTAGTCACTTCACTGCAAGGTGTAATAGGCTTCCAGACAAATGGGAGCATAAAGGCTAAGTAGCATAGGACCCTTAACATGTCTCACCTGCAAAAGTCATTTGTTGCCTCATAATTTTCACCTATTAAAAAAACATTTTCGGCAGCTCCCGTAGCTCGGTGGGTAGGGCACTGGCCACACACACTGAGGCTGCCAGGTTCGAACCCAGCCTAGGCCAGCTAAAACAACAATGACAACTACAACAACAACAAAAATAGCCATGCATTGTGGTGTGCGCCTGTAGCCCCAGCTACTTAGGAGGCTGAGGCAGGAGAATCGCTTAAGCCCAAGAGTTTGAGATTGCTGTGAATTGTGACACTATGGCACTCTACCAAGGGATACAGCTTGCGACTGTTTCAAAAAAAAAAAAATAAATAAATAAAATAAATAAATGTTTTAGACTCACCCAGTGCATAGTAAGGACTTACACCTCCAAATCTAAGGAGAAGTCTCACTCAAGACCAAGTTGAGGATGATACAAACCAGATAATAGAGGCTGGACTCACCTGGCAGGAGACCACCAGAGGGTGTGGGCCTGCCAGACCCACAGGGATGGAGGCTTGTGGGGCCACTGTCTTGTTCTTCCAGTTTCTTTTCTTTCTTTCTTTTTTTTTTTTTTTGACAAAGTCTTGGTCTGTCATCTAGACTGGAATGCAGTGACACAGTCAACCTCCAACACCTGGGCCTCCAGTGGCCCTCCTGCCTTGGCCACCCGAGTGGCTGGGACTATAGGTATTAGCCATCATGCCTAGCTAATTTTTCTTATTTTTGTAGAGATGGGGTCCTGTTGTATTGCACAGACTGGCCTCAAACTCATGGGCTTAAGCATTCCTCTTGCCTCAGTCTCCCAGAGTTCTAGGATTACAGGCATGAGCCACCGCATCTGGCCCTTCCTACCTTGTTACCAGACACATGACACACACATACAGGAAATGTTTAACTGATCATACATTCTACAGAAGGACAGGTGTTGGGATTTTGTTAATACTCAAGAAAACTCTGTTGACAACAAGGCTGTGGAACTGGGAAGTGACCAGAGTGGTTATTGGAAATTATCAGCAAATATTCAGGGCATTTTGTACAGCTGCAAATATAAACCCACCAAATCAGCCTTGATACAAAGGTGAACTGACTAAGGATGGCAGCATCACTGACTGTTGTGGACAGGGTAGGCAGGAGGTACTCACCGTGGCAGCTCCATTCACCTGTACGGATTTACACGCAGTGGTGGTGAAGGTGGAAGGGAGTCTGTCGCCACCGTGGGCTTCCCGCTGCTTCTCCACTGCCTTGGGGTCCCTGTAAAAGTGACAGTAGCATCTGAATCTCACGACCACTGTGGGCCACTCACATCTGTGGACACTCAGGTGCTGGCAGAACACTGGTACTCACTCGGGCAGATGGGCTGGGGAGGGGGGCCGCTCACAGGCTGCTGAAACTGCACAGGAAACCGGCACCAGGGGCTCTCTGGGGACTGCTGCAGGGACAGTGTTCGAACTGGCATCTGCACTGAGGCTCTGAAATCACCGAGTAGCAGTTTACAATGGGGCAAAGATGCATTCACCAGAGCTTTGCTATAGGAGGGGAGGGTCAAACAAGTACAGATACCCCCACATCTGCAAGCCTCCTCCTGCCTAACTCTCAGAGACAGGGGCCAACCAAGCCAGTGCTGAGTGGAAATGGCCGCCCTGTATGTGCCCACCCTACCCATGGACACCAGGATAGAGGGAAGAGTCTTCACTAGCAAAAATACCTAGAAGACCCCAAGTCTGTCCTTGGGAGCACTCCAGAGAGCTCTACACAAGTCAGAAGTGCTTCCCGACCCTCCCTCCACTTCTGCTATGGTGAGCTGCATGCCTGTCTCCTCAGCCTAGAATCAGACCCATCTGCTCCTGCGGGGCCAAGTACAGCCACACAGAGTGAGCACTCAAATGCCTGCTGAGTCGGGAGTTGCTACAATAGTTAGTTAAGGATGACTCGTTCTTATAAGTGAAAAAGAAGGATGACACCTCCACGCCTATATAGAGTTGAGTGAGCTCTGGCAGGTACAACCCTTGGAAGCAGATAAATTAATGCTCCAAATTAAAAAGGCAAGGAAACTGAGGCTCAAAACATTTAAATTAGTTTGTCCAAGTCATGAAGCCAAGAAATGAAATGAATCCAGCAAAGTCTGAAGTTATAAAGTCAATGTAAAAAAATTAACAGTATTTTTATACGCCAATGATTGAACTAAAAACTAAATCAAGAACTTAACCCTATTCATAACAACTGCAAAAAATACAAAATATCTAGGAGTAGATTTGTAGATTTGACCGAGGTGGCAAATGATCTCTACAAGGCAAATACAAATCACTAATGAAGGAATCAGACAACACAAACTAATGCAAAAACATCTCATGCTCCTGGATTAGAAAAATCAACATTGTCAAAATGCCCATCCTGCCCAAAGCAATGTATGCAATTCCTGTCAAAACACCAACATCACTTTTCAAGGAATTAGAAAAAACAACCCTAAACTTCATATGGAACTAAAACAGAGTCCAAATAGCTAAAACAACCTTAAGCAAAAAGAAGAAATCTGGGATGCTTCACATTATCTGGCTTCAAATTATATTATAAGGCTTTAGTAACCAAAACAACTTGGTACTAGTGAAATTAAAATAGATACAGATCAATGGAACAGAATAGAGAACCCAGAAATAAAGCCACCTACCTACAGCTAACAGATCTTCAACAAAGCAGACAACAACATACTCTGGGAAAGATAAATGGTGCTGGGAAAATGGGAAAGCCACCTGCAAAGGCGGAAACTGGATCCCTAACTCTCGATGTGTACAAAAATTAACTCAAAGTAGATTAAAGACTTAAATGTAAGATCTGAAGTCATAAAAATTATAGAGCAACATCTAGGAAAAACTCTTCTGGACACTGGCCTAGGCAAATTTATGACTAAGACCCCAAAAGCAAACACAATAAAATATAGATAATGGGACTTGATTAAACTAAAAAGTTTCTGTGCAGTAAAACAAATAATCAAGAGAGTAAAGAGACAACCTACAGAATGGGAGAAAATATTTATAAACTATGCTATCTGACCAAAGACGAATTATTCAGAATCTACAAGGAACTCAGTAAGGAAAAAACCCAATCCCATTAAAAAGTAGGCAAATGACACAAACAGGCATTTAACAAAAGAAGACATACCAATAGCTAAAATGCAAAAGCATGTGATACCAGGAGACCTACCATCTGGTCCAGCAACCCCACCACTGGGGTCCACCCAGAGGAAAGGAAATCATTACATCACAGACACCTGCACTGTGTATTGACCACAGCACAGTTCACAGCCATGAAGATGTAGAGCTAACCTGAGGGCCCATCAGCAGATGAGTGGATAAAGGACACATGGTAGACTAGCCTGAGCAAAACTGAGACCCTGTTTCTACTAGAAATAGAAAAATTAGCCAGGCGTGGTAGGTGCCTGTAGTCATAGATACTTGGGAGGCTAAGGCAGGAGGATCATTTGAGCCTAGGAGTTTAAGGTTGCAGTGAGCTGTGATGATGCCACTGCACTTCAGCCTGGGCTACAGAGTGAGACCCTATCTCATAAAGAGGAAAAAAACATGGTATATACACCGTGGGGCAGTACTTGGCAGTAAGGGGATGAAATATGCCTTCTGTACAACTTAGATGGAGCTATAGGCCATTATCCTGAGTGGAAAGTCTCGGGAACAGAAAAACAAATGGTTCACATTCTCTTATCAGCAGGATCTAAACGACAGCTACACGGGGCACAGGGGTGGAATGACAGATGCCGGAGACTCGCGGCGGGTGGGTGAGAGGGAGGGGGTAAGGATGAAGCTTCACCCCTGGGCACAAAGTACACTATTCGGATGATGGGTTCACCAAAAGCCCTGACTCCACACTGTACAATACATATGTGTAGAAGAATTTGACCTGTACACTGTAAATTTATTTTAAAACAAAACCAGATGTTCTCAATTCAGCCAGTGCCCCATATACAGTGGATACTTCCCACATGCTTGGTCTTACTCATGTTCTGTATAATGACACACTTTTCATGGAATTTAGAAAGGACAGTAGACCAAACAAATGACTGATTGGTAGTAAAAATTTAAGTATAAAAAGAAAAAATTTTCTTAAAATGCTTTAATTTTCAAAGCAGATAAAAAGTCCAGAATCGGAACGACATGGTCAATGTTCCCTAGAGCAGGAGGGAGAGTGAGAGAGACACCTGCACACCTGTCCAGGGCAGACCAACCACTGGCAATAGGGCTCTTTCTGCAAGAGAACCTCTGTGCCTCTTGGTCCAGCAGGGGCTGCGGCTTGGTGGAAACGTGTGGGTGACCCATGCTCTTCTTTGCAGAAGCTCACTCAAATTTAGGATGTGTTCTCAGGGCTGATGCAGCTGCATGAAGATTCGGGTGCCCACCACAGACCCCTCCATGCAGCCTGTGTGAAGCCCCAGCATCCCCAGGACACAAAAAGAAGCGAAGGGCCTGCGGCGCCCAGCTATGGAGTTGGGTTCAGACTTTTCTAAAGTAGTAATTTCTTTCTTCCAGAGAAACCCCTGATGTGCAAGGTAGTAGCTGGTGTTCCTGAAGCAGAGTGGAGACCAGCCTGTCCTCAGGGTGAGCCACAGTTTAAAAACTAGGATTTATGACCTTTAGAGCAAACCAGTTCTCTAACAGCACCTGTAAGGCATTAAGAACTTGGCTCAGCGCCTGTGGCTCAACAGGCTAGGGCGCCAGCCACGTACACTTGAGCTGGCGGGTTCGAATCCAGCCCAGGGCCCGCCAAACGACGACGGCTGCAACCAAAAAAAAAAAAAATAAACGGCCGGGCGTTGTGGCGGGCGCCGGTGGTCCCAGCTACTTGGGAGGCGGAGGCAAGAGACTCGCTTGAGCCCAGGAATTGGAGGTTGCTGTGAGCTGTGATGCCACAGCACTCTATCCAGGGTGACAGCTTGAGGCTCTGTCTCAAAAAAAAAAAAAAGAACTTGGAAATCTCTTTGTAGACTTTAAGGCCTCCTACTGAGGCTTGGAATGCACTCATCCTGCAGGTGGAAAACGGAAGCAGGGACCAAACACCCCGTCTGACCTGCAGCAAAATCCATGCTAATCCCTGCCCCAATCACTGAGGAGCTGCTGTGTCCCCATCAGTGGTTCTGAACTCAAGCTGGGGATGGTCTCTATCCCCAAATCCAGAGCCCACGGAACAGTAGCCCCTCAGCCCTGGGCTAGCGGGGGTGGGGAGGTGGGAGGGTGGGTGTTGACTGTGACCTGAGCACAGCTGCAGTATAGGGTGGGGGCTCAGTGCCAGGATGCTCCACAGGCTCCGCTGTGCTTCCCAGAGCTTCACCCACAACCCTGAAGCCCAACAGACCCTCCTCAACCTGTCAACCACACTGGAGTAGAGGCCACTGGAGGTGAACACCCTTTGGCCCATGCACAGTTGGGTGACAGCACCCCATTTGGCGCCAATGATACAGTGACGTTATTCTGGGCTTCTTGTTATTTGTCTTATACAGATTACTAAAAACTATATTACTTCCGGCTGGCAGGTTCGAACCCAGCCCGGGCTAGCTAAACAACAACGACAACTACAACAACCACAAAAAAATAGTTGGGCGTTGTGGTGGGTACTTGTAGTCCTAACTGCTTGGGAGGCTGAGGCAAGGGAATTGCTTGAGCCCAAAAGTTTGAGGTTGCTGTGAGCTGTGACACTACAGTATTCTACTGAGGGCGACATAGTGAGACTCGGTCTCAAAAAAAAAAAAATTATATTACTTCCAGTATAATTACAATTTTTCTATTTTGTTCTATTACCTTGCAAAATACAGGTGGGTTTGAATGGAAATCCAATCTAAGTTCCTGAGTGAACAAGAGGGTCTGCACAGCACCTCATGGCCCAGGTTTTTGCCTCTGAGCTGAGCAGACAGCAAGGTAAGGAGAGAGCCTGGCCTTAAGTTCAACACAGATAGCCTCACACCAAATACCACCTCTGCAAATTACGTAACCTCTAACCCTAAAGAGCGCAGCAAAGTGCCTGACAGGAAATCAGGGCTTAGTAAATGTTACCAACTCTGAGACACACGGTATACACCTTACCCTTTCTTTCGTTGATCCTATTATCAAGCCAGACAGCCTGTTTTCAAACAAGTCCTCTGTCTTCAAGTTGCCTGCAGCTCCAGGTAATGGGGGGAAGTTGGACAGCCCCAATTCGAAGCTTGGTGATGGAGGCCTTGGTGGCGTTGGAGACTGCGTCTGGCTGTTCTGCAAACAAATGACACCCCAGAGTCATACAGTGTGGATAGAGTTTGCAAACCACACACAGACAATTCGACCAGATAAATGCTTCACCGCCCAGTCCCAGGTCACGTGATAAGCAATGACAACCACCTAGAGCAGAGGTATAAACTGAAATCACCAGAGACACACTCCTTGAGGCTCAAGGCCAGGGTATGCTAGCAGAGCTGGGTCCCCTGCATCCCAGGGATGCCCACTGTCAGCTGGCAGGAGCGGGCAAGGGGACAGGCATCCATGAGGACAGAGTGACAGGGCAGAGGCATGAAATGACTCAAGCCCCACCAGACAGAAGTCAGAACAGCCCAAGAATGGACATTAACCTTACTCATTTTCAGAAGAGTTATAACAGCAATGTCTGTGATCTAAGTCACAAAGGAATTGTGAAAGAAAAACAAAAAAATGACACTCAAGGGCAGTGTCTGTGGCTCAATGAGTAGGGCACAGGCCCCATATACTAAAGGTGGCAGGTTCAAACCCAGCCTCAGCCGAACTGCAAAACAGAAAAAATAGCTGGGCATTGTGGCGGGTGCCTGTAGTCCCAGCTACTCGGGAGGCTGCAGCAAGAGAATCGCCTAAGCCCAGGAGTTGGAGGTTGCTGTGAGCTGTGTGACGCCACAGCACTCTACAGAGGGTGATAAAGTGAGACTCTGTCTCTACAAAAAAAAAAAAAAAAAAAAAATTGACACTCAGGTCTACAACCAATGCAAAAAATTCATACAGATGTCTATTTAAAAAATGGGTTAACAGGTTCGGCGCCTGTGGCTCAATGGGCTAAGGCGCCAGCCACGTACACTTGAGCTGGCGGGTTCGAATCCAGCTCAGGCCCGCCAAACAACGATGACGGCTACAACCAAAAAATGGTCAGGCGTTGTGGCGGGTGCCTATAGTCCCAGCTACTTGGGAGGTGGAGGCAAGAGACTCGCTTGAGCCCAGGAATTGGAGGTTGCTGTGAGCTGTGATGCCGCGACACTCTATCCAGGGTGACAGCTTGAGGCTCTGTCTCAAAAAAAAAAAAAAATGGGTTAACAAAAAAGGGGGAACTTCCGTTATCTGAAAATCAACTTACTGAAACATTTATAATTTTAAGTAACCATGTAAAAACACAGTATGTGATAAATTTTTATCAGATTCTTTGACTTCAAGAAAGTAAACTCAGTACTTTTCTGGAGAATTTTCAGGGGACAATGGAAAAAGAAAGTAAACTTACTATAATAACATGTGATTGTAAATTGTAAGCCCAAGATCTCAGGAGAAAGGCAGAGATAACATTTTTACGAGAAAACTGCCACCTAATTTTAACAAGCTAGAAGCCCTATGCAGGTGCCTGGTCCCTTGACTGAGACACGGGGCAGGGAGAGGGGCAATCAGGTTGCATTCAGGAGGGCAGAGGATTTCTAGGTAGAAGGTAAGTTGCTCTGACCAGGAGGCAAAGGTCACTAGGCCTACTCATCTTGACAGGGCTCATATTTCCCAGAAATTCAAACCAACAGGGAAAAGATCCCCTACATAAGCAGCTTCCCGACAAAACATGTCAGAACTCAGATGAGAGCAGGTGGAGGGGCAGGAAGGAGCCCAGTGTGACAGTCCTGGGTCCACTGTGACACTCTGCCTTTTCTGTGGCACTGGTGCCTAATTTCAACTTAGTTTTTCCCAAGACTGTGACCTCAGAACTAAGCTCATATTTACTAACTGACTGAGTGTTGTGTGCTATCTATAATGTAGTATAATGAATATGTGATCTCAAAGAAATTTTAATTTTAATTTATTTTATTTTGAGACAGAGTCTCACTTTGTCACCCTTGGTAGAGTGCGCCCGCCACAATGCCCAGCTATTTTACTTCTTCTTAAGAGTCAGGGTCTCGCACTTGCTCAGGCTGGTCTCCAACCCATGAGCTCAGACAATCACCTGCCTTAGCCTCCTAGAATGCTGGACATGAGCCACTGTGCCTGGCCCCAAAGAAAATTTTAGAAGCTATATTTAGAGACTATTAAGTTTCTGAGGTGAATGGAGGTTTTTAGAAGATGAGCATTTTTTGAGATAGGCTTCACAAAAAACTTACTAAACCTCAATTTTTTTTTTTTTTTTGCAGTTTTTGGCTGGGGCTGGGTTTGTACCCGCCACCTCCGGCATATGGAGCCGGCGCCCTACCCCTTTGAGCCACAGGCACCGCCCTAAATCTCAATTTTTTAGGAGCAAAAAAGCAGGCAACAACTGCCCAGATGATAGAGTTACAAAATGACAGAGCCTACATACAGGGTTTGACTTTGAAGGCAGTATTTAAACTTTCTAAGATCTGAACGCTTCTGGGAGAGGTATGAATGCTGCTCTTGGTCATATGGCATGGCTGGGCCCAAATGCTCACGCTTGTTAGCCATGTGCAAACCCCCACAGTTAAGAGAGCACATAAGTACAATAGGTGTGCTCTCTGTGATACACCACGCTCAGCCATGTGCCTGTGTGAACACACATGTATCGGGGCAACAAAACAAAGCAGAATTGGGGGAGTGCTTCCTGGCAGACACACACACCTGCACCCTTCCTAGCACGTTTTCAGGTGAGTGCCTTGTGTGTCCAAATGGTTATAGGAATTCTGCCTTAATGAAGGCTTTACCAAAAAGTAGACTAAGCCAACCTTAATAAAAACAGAATTTCTAAGTTTCAGACAAAGAGAATGTCTGCTGTGATGAGAAACACAAATGATGAGTCAAGCCTGGACCACAAGTTTGTCGAGGTCTTGTCCAGTTTCTGGAACTCTGTGCTGATTCTGCCATGATGTCCCCCTAGCAGGGGTGATAGAAAGTCTACACCAGCCTTCATCAAAGCCTAGCACAAACAGAGTCTGCCGGTAGAACTCTACCTTGCCAGCCTGAGCACTCCCCACACGTGTGCTGCCACTCACCTGGGCTCTGCCTTGCTGGATGTCACAGCAAAGGCTGTGAAGCTATGTACTCACCGGGCACACACTGGTGAACAAGGCCCCCCATGGGAGATGTGCATTCTCCTTGTCAGAACTAAGAGCTCCAGTTACTACAAGTTCACCAGAACCCATCTGGACACAAGAGTGCCCACTGTACCGTGTATAGTGGAAAGTCTGGCTGTAAGCTCCAAGGCACAGCCTGGGCGTAGGTCACACTAAGTGACAGGTTAGCCACTGGCACTTCTAAAACCTCCACCCTCGTCCCTCAGGCTATGCTGACAATGTCACTTATTACTTGATGGATCTCATGTTAAAAAGTATCTTGAAAGGCTCCTTCTCAGGTCTTATCCTTAATCCATCTAATTAACCCTCATCTTTGTTTGGTACAAACGAGATCTAAACACCTTACAGCAACGATGCAAAAA
The DNA here is from genome assembly GCA_963574655.1 of Perodicticus potto. Lineage (NCBI taxonomy): Eukaryota > Metazoa > Chordata > Mammalia > Primates > Lorisidae > Perodicticus > Perodicticus potto. The sequence goes on along the minus strand of CAUYRH010138665.1, from coordinate 28,393 downwards.
TCCATGTACTCACTGTAAACTTCTCCTCTCTTTTCTTCCGATAGCCAAAGGAATTTTTCCTACGGGAATGAAAATAAAAGACTTTTAATCTTTCCTAGCTGGAAACTTTCCCCAGAGCATGTTTGCACACACATACTCAGAGCAAGCACCGGACTTTTTCCCTCTGTGATTCTTCAAAGGTGACTTTTGATTCTAAAATCCCAACCTGAAGAAGTACCAGTGAAACAACAAAAAGTTTAGAATAAAGGACAAACACTGATGTCTAGACAGGGAAATGAAAGAAGAAACACATTTATTAGAAGAACTTAATCTAGTGGCTACTTAAAATTCTTGCTAAGATATGAACATCTGACAATCTATTCAGTTCGAATGACAGATGTACATAAACTGATACACATGTGAGTTAAAACGGTAGTGTGAATTTATTGAGTGTATGTTTATAAGCAAAATTTAAAAGACCACAAGTGACCTGCTCCCCTCCCCAGGCTCAGCCTTCACTGCTCAGAAGTCTCCCTTCCCTGCAAGAGCCACACAGGGCCTCTGAGCTCACATGTTGTCTCTGCCCCTGTGCCAGGCTTTAGAGCTATGCACTGCACCCCTGCTGTCACCATGAGAGCCCTGTAGACAGCATGGCGTGGCACACGCTGCGGTTCAGGGCTGCATAGTACATTTACAAAGGGGCAGTTCCCAGTATGCTGAGGACACAAGATGGCCATGACACTTCCGTGGCCCTGGAGGGCTCATGCGGTCCAGTGAATCACACATTAATTTCAATGTCAAATATGCATTTCTTTACTCACAGAAAACCACATGAGCCCTGGAAACCCACCACACAAGAGCACAGGCCAGAAGCACTGGGGTGTGTCCCCCTCACAAGGGATGGGGTGGGGCAGCATGGCCCATAGCTGGAGGATACATCTCTGTCTGTGGCAGCCCCTAATTCTGAATGTGGTGTTCTGATGCCTCAGACCCAAGGAGGAAAGCCTTCTTCAGGCAACAACAGTGGATCCCCTGAGGCAGACATGCCACCTGGCACCAGGGCCCTCACTCCACTGACCCTGGCTAGGGCAATGTACCTGCTGTGGCCACTGTGCAAGGGTAGAGAAGCAGAGGGGCATGGAGGTGCTCGGAGCCTCTACGTGCCTCAGTCCAACAGAGAAATTGATGAGCAACAAAACAAACCCTGTGGGGGGTGTGTAAGGGGCACGTCTACTGCAGGTCCCTCTTGAGGAGGGTCTGGGCCCTTCCTGCCGCACAGTTCAGGGTGAACCCTGGCTTGGGCCTCGTTTGTGTTAGAGACAGGGCACCATGCACACATGGGTGCACGTTAACCAAACTGCTCTCTCCTGCTGTCTTGGCTGTGGCTGCAGCCCTTATGTTTTGGATCATTCAAGGAGATGACGGGGAGACAGGGAAGGGCTCCCATTTGTACAAAATCTGTATCAGTTAAGCAAAAGCACACACTTGCAACAGGTGAACTGAGAAGTTGAAATGCTGCTGGAAGACACATGCAGGAGCCCTACCCTCCCGTCTGCACCCTCAGGCACTTGCCCTGTCCCTAGAGGTCTGAGTCCCAGCACTGCAGGCGTGGGCTGCTCCTGTAGCTGCTGACTCTGCTTGTGCCCAGTCTGCTTGCCTCCTCCTCCTCCAGTACCTGCAGACCCAGCTCCAAGGCCTGGTCGTTTGTCAGACAGTGGGCTCAGCAGCTTCCTGATGGAGCCTACTGCCTGATGCCAGCCACTCCATCTCTCCCTCCAACCAGGGCTTCGCAGAGGGGTTTGGCTGCTACAGGCAGATGAGCTTCACGCTGCACTGAAAGCTCACACTGAGCAGAGGGAGGAAGAACCAATGCTCTTCCAAGTGTGATACTAAGCCATATACTTTGTACATGGAAAACTTAGGAATAACGTCATTTAAGTTTTTCAAGTTAGGTTAAGATAAAGAAAAACCTCAGGAAGGTAAAGCTGATACTCATCACTCCACAGAGGGAGGCCCTGAAGGTGCTCACCAAGTCAGCTGCAGAGAAGACAAGAGGCACTCCCCACACTGGGCACATAGACGAGCTTGTTCCACCCAGTCATCTCTGGCAGAAGGCAAGGCAGAGCCAGCGAGAACCAGACATGTCTGAGGACGCAGGGGAGGACATGGATCTGGGCTGCTGCCATGAGGTTCCAGAAGGGACCCAGGCAATGCAACAGGTGCTGAGGGTCTTAGGACATTCACCCAAGGACGGCATATGTGGCCACAGCACCTCACAGTAGCAACTTGTTCTAAATGCAGGGTGTCCTAAAAGTCTCCACAGGTAGGCAAAATGGGAAATTGTAGCTGAATGTACTTACGAAATAGTCATTACAACACTTTACCAAAAAGTGGCCAACATGTACATAACAAGTTTTGTAAAATGCTATAACGACTATTTTGTAAATAAAGGAACATTTTGCTACAATTTCCAGTTTCCCTATCTATGGAGACTTTAGGGATGACCTTGGGGACTCCCTGTACATTTAGAAGGAATGGATTCAAATGCTGTTCTCCCTGGCTGTAGGCTTCTGGCTGTCTGCTACACTTCACTGCAACCCAGCTGAAAAACCAAGGCTAGGAGCTGGGGCAGGTGTACAGGAGAGCCGGGGGCTTGCGACATGGTGAAGAGAAACCCAGAATCCTGATGGCCAAGCTCCAAACCTGCTACAAACAGTGACTGTGTGACCTGACACAGCCCAAGTCCACCTGCAGCTCTGGTTGAATAACTTACTACAAAAAACACGAAGCCATTTAGATTTCTGCTATAAAAGTGCCACTCACAGCAATTACATAAAACTTTGATGTTTACAACCTTCAATTTGATTTTCTATGATACATTTCAAAATACTTGCAAAACATATCTAAATTATAGGATAAAAAAAAATATATCACTAGCTTATTGACAGGCACACAGCAGCTGCCCACCAACTCACCTGCCCCTCCCTAGCCCAGGGGAGGACTCAAGGCTGCTGGGCTCCACGCGCCCAGTGCCGGCCTCTCTCTTGGCGTATGCTGAAGGGTTCTGCACCCGTGCTCTGGCTTGACCTGCTTGCCTTGTCTGTGGGCTCCGCACACCATTAATTAATCGTTCCGCAGTGAAGTTAAATATGGAAGGGCTTTCTAATAATCCGGGTCCTCTCTCTGCACTAGGCATCGCATGGCGCAGATGAGATTTACTAGGATTCCTGTAAATAAAATGTGTGCATAAGCTCAGTTATAACACAGTCCAGGAATTACAAAATGAGCATGCTAACAAGGAATGTCTAAGCTAAAAGCTGTTTTTTACTTAATAAGATACAAAATGTTAACTCGGCAAGGTTAACAGAGAACATACAGGATGGTGCAAATCTCTCAATAGTGTGTTGAGGTCCTATTTCAATTAAGGTCCATGTTCAAATTAAAAAGCAGGAACAAAGGGCACATGCAAACTGCTCCAAAAGCCTTCTCTGAAGAAAACCTGTCCTTTATGTGGGTTACTACTGCAGATGTTAGCATTTCATTCAACAGTCTCTCTACGCACGTCCAATGGCTGAGTGGCTCGTTACGGGTCCTGGTACCCATGCCATGTGGCTCACAAGCACTGGGCCCTCCTGTGAACTTGCCTGCTCCTGGGAGGGTACTGTCTCAATGCAGTCAGAGGAGAGGCTGCAGGCTTGAATGTTGGTGACGTAAACCCGTTTATGAATCCAGTATTTGGAAATGGAGTTACCTAGATTCATTAAAAAAAAATATATACATGTAAACGAACCACAAAACAGACTTCGATTTGGTATTACTACTGTTGTATCTGTGCTAAACAAGGTCATTTCTTGGTCTTCAAGTGATGGTCTTCAGGCGCCGCCCTCGAATAGATTTTTTAAAAAATACGAAGAAAGTGGTCACATTTTCTGCCTTCTGAGCTGCGGCTCCACACGCACATGCCCCTGGTGACACTTATAACAGGTTGAGAAAAGTGCTTTGTGAAATTATCACGAGCGGGTAGCATGACTGACACACACAAACCCTGACAGGAAGAGTGCAGAGACTTGCTCAGCATCACAGGGTCCTCAACTTTAACACATTCGTCTGAAAAGGCCCAGACGTGTAACCTGACAGCTACTCACAACACCACGTCCACTACTGGCAATAAGTGCACGGTTCCTCATTGCTCCTGGTGACTTCAATCAAGTCCACTGACATTCACCCTCAGGACCACGTACAGACCTGCCCCACCAACATGGCTCCCTTCATAACCACCGCCTTTGAGGTTTGCTTTTAACTTTGCCTCCATGCAAGTGTTGCTATGAAGACCAGGTATTTCAGATCATAAATTATTATTCCCCAAATCACAGTTTAAGGTGGCGCATGGCACACAAATACACTGACATAACATTCAGAAGGAAATTAGAAAGGGCTATACAGAGCATATAAACCTAAATGCAACCTTAAAAACTTAAGACTACTTACAAAGCATGAAATTTTAAATACCAGCAAACTATTTTTAAAACCTAGACACGGAGAGAAAGAATGAGGGAGGGGTGGGGAAAGGAAAAGCAGAGAGAGGGAAGGAGCAAGGGGAGTGGGGTCTTGGTGTGGCACACCTTTGGGGGGCAAAACACGATTGTAAGAGGGACTTTACCTAACAAATGCAATCAGTGTAACCTGGTTTCTTGTACCCTCAGTGAATCCCCAACAATAAAAACAAACAAACAAACCTAGACACATACAGAAATAAGATAAAACTTATTGTCAAATAGATTTTTTTTTTTTCCTGGCCGGGGCTGGGTTTGAACCCGCCACCACCGGCATATGGGGCCGGCGCCCTACTCCTTTGAGCCACAGGCGCCGCCCTCGAATAGATTTTTTTAAAAATACGAAGAAAGTGGTCACATTTTCTGCCTTCTGAGCTGCGGCTCCACACCCACATGCCTGATGTCCCTTCAGCAGTGTGGGACTCCCTGGTACCCCTACTCCCCACCCAGTATTTTACCTGAATTGGCAGAGATACACACAGGCCCCTCCTCGTCTGAAAAAAAGGGGAAAGTAATTCTCCTTAACTAGAGCTCACTGAAGACATAACTGAAAAAGGGTATTAGAGATAGCTCAGGACCAAAACAAAATCACTTCCTGACTTCAACAAAAATTAAACCAAGGAAAGGAAAACGCTTAAAACTTTGTTAAAATCTCTAATTTACTACTCAAGAAACACTATAGACTGTAAGAATCAGACTGTACAAAACTATATCATACCAGAAAAGCCATGAATTCAGATTCAGATTTATGTTTATAAACCACAGCTAAGACTATATAACAAAGACTATTTCACATGTGTGATTTTACACACAGAACTCTGGTATTTGGTAAACAAAATAAAATTGGGGCCTGGCACAGTGGCTCACACCTGTAATCCTAGCACTCTGGGAGGCTGAGAGGGTGGACTGCTTGAGCTCAGGAATTTGAGACCAGTCTGAATAAGAGTGAGACCCCATCTCTACTAAAAATAGAAAAACTAGCCGGGTATTGTGGTGGCACCTGTAGTCCCAGCTACTCAGGAGGCTGAAGCAGGAGGACTGCTTGAGCCCAGGAGTTTGAGGTTGCTGTGAGCTATAATGCCATTGCACTCTACACAGGGTGATAGAGACTCTGTCTGAAACATAAATAATTAAAATAAAATATAACACAATAGTTTATACAAAGAATAAAACTGATTAGTAGCCAGATCACTTAATACCCTGACTGCTGGGACCAGGAGGCAGCAGCTCGCTTTTGTTCCCATGTGATCCCAAGCAGGTGGCAGGCCCAGCAGCATCACTAATGGTGACCTGACGGAGCAACCATGCCAAGGCCAGAGCTGACCAGGATCCGAAGAGATCCCTGACTACCCTGCAGCTGCCTGCAGAAAAAAGGGCCATGACAGGTGGGTAGTCAGCAGTCTGGGGGCCAGTGGGCAGCAGTTGCACCTCTTAAGTTCCTACAGGTGCCTGTGACACATGCCTGGGAAAAGGAACCACACAGTGATGGACGCTCTCTTACAGAATGGAGCAACACTCCAAAGAAGCTTTTCTTACCATTAGGATTCACTAGACAGAGGCAGAAGTTCAGTTTGATTTTAACCCCTCGCATGCCAAAAGTTCTTTCACTGTAATGGCCCCCGCTTTGTGGGGGCATCATGGACCCCTCTGAGAATCTCTGTCCCTGCCTGTCCCTCACAGGGGCTATGAGCTCTTTTCTAAGGGGAGTCTGACTTCATTTCGCTGCTAAGAAACTTGGGATGATTTCTCACATGCCACAAAGTAAAAACCCACATGCTCAGGAAAAGTCCAGAACCTGCAGGCAGGGCCTGGTCTCTCCAGCCTGGCACCTGCTCCCCATGGCCAGGCCAGACCTGGGCACAGAGGTTAGGGTTCCACCTGACTGGGGTTGCTCCTGCTGTTCGTTCTTAGAAAACTTCACTCTGGAGGCGGTGCCTGTGGCTCAGTGGGTAGGGAGAGGGTGGTGGGTTCGAACCTGGCCCCGGCCAAATTACAACAACCACAAAAATAGCCGGGCATTGTGGCAGGCACCTGTAGTCCGAGCTACTGGGAGGCTGAAACAAGAGAATCGCCTAAACCCAGGAGTTGGAGGTTGCTATGAGCTATGACACCACGGTAGTCTACCGAGGGCGATAAAGTGAGACTCTGTCTCATAAAACAAAAAACAAAAAACAACACTTCTCTCTGACCCCTTCTGATAAACTCAGAGGATGATACCGACTCTCTAATTATAAGTTTGACACATGTCTGTTTTCTGCTTTACATACTTGTCTTCTCCAGCCTGCGTTTCTTCAGGGACAGTTATCTTCGCTGCCCAGTGTGCAGCAGGCAGCAGCGACCCACACTGAACCCAGACTTCCCCATGTTCTGCCTTTTCTGTCCTACCCTCTTTTTCTGCCTATTGGTGGTGACACCTGTGCAACAAGGCTTCTGGCTCCCAGCAATCAGACCCAGAGTACCTTCCCGTCCTTCCCAGATCAGGTTTACACTATATATGGAATGCACACTCCCCACTAACTCAATGTCTGTGTCGTGACCACCCCCAAAAGTCCCGCTCCCACTGCTCTTGCTGCAACTTGCCCCGTGTGGCCACCTCACGCACATCTCCACCCATGGGCCCAGCAGTGTGCTGTAAGGAGGCACCATCCCTCATACTAATTCACCACCAGGACCACCCGTCTCCACTTGGGTCACAAGGATGCACCACCCCTCTCGCTAATTCCCCATCAAGACTACCTTCCCTAGCACAAACAGCAGGGCCAAGGGAGAAAACAACTTATCCACTACAAATTTATAAATTCCAGCCATGGGCCCCAACAAATACCAGGATCTGAGAACATTAATCTTGCCAACTAGGCTGGGCATGGTGGCTCGCACCTGTAATCCCAGCACTCTGGAAGTCTGAAGTGGGTAGATCACCTGAGCTCAAAGGTTTGAGACTGCCTGAGAATGAGTGAGACCACGTCTCTAAAAAAAAAAAAAAAATAGCCAGTTGTGGTGGGTGCCTATAGTGCCAGCTACTTGGGAGACTGAGGCAAGAGAATTGCTTGGGCCCAAGAGTTTGAGGTTCCTGTGAGCTGTGACACCATGGCACTCCACCCCAGGACAACTGAGTAAAACTCTGTCTCAAAAAAAAAAAAAAAAAAAAAAAAAAAAAATCTTGCTAACCAACTTTCAGCAGGTAGGATGTATAAAGCAAAGCTGCGAGTCAGTGAGTCTTCACTAACCTTTGACTGTGAGAAGCCCTCAAACCCCTCTCCCTCCTCAGCACATCTCCTGCATCTCCCTCTGTGCTCAAGGGCACTGGAACCCCTTGTACTCCGGGTCTTCCTGCCAACGGCACTGCTTGGAGGGGCCCCCAGACAGGAGGGTTAGCACTTGGACAAAAGCTGCCATCACAGCTCTCCAGAGTTTATGGTGCAGCCCTGTGCTGAGTACCCCCTCAGCTTAACACCCACTGTGAACTGTCAAGGTCTATTTCCCAGGACTAGAACTTAGTCCTCCCAGCACCGAGGGCAGTGTCTGCAATATGGGCAAAATGAGGCTCACCAAAGGTGGGTCGAGATAGCTGTGCGCAGTGGACCACGTGTGGGGTGCGATCAGCCCATACAGGGGGAACTGCTGCTGGGGACTGTACACTGGTGGTAAGTAGAAGGACGCCGCATAGCGCTGCTGAGTGTACAGGTTCGCATCCAGAGGTCGGAATCCATTCTTTGGCAAAAATGTGTTTATAGCTATTGCCTTTGCTTTTATGCGTGCCTATTGGAAAACATTTAAATTTTTATTAGAGTACTTTAAAAAGGTCAATTTTTCAAATAAAGTATGACCAAATGGTCTTTCTTACCTTAATTGGCTTTCCTTGAAAAGTTTTAACTTCTTCTCGAAGGTATTTGTAAGCCTAAGAGCAAAATCAAGTACAGAGTCCATTCTGTTAACCTCATAAATCAGATGATCCGACAAGTAATTCAATAGCTCGCATACGGACCATGTAATGAAGGTATGGTAAACGGGACCTGTGATTCTTGGCCCTCTGGGTCACACATCCCCTAAAATAACCTCAGAAGAGCTACGGAACCTCTATTTAAAATTCCCATGAGATTTGCATATAATTTTATAAGTATTAACATAAAACTCTCCCCAAAACCACAGGCTAAGAGCCCTAACCAAGGGGAAAACGATAGATACTCAGTTGCTAGTATTAACCCCACTTTGAAATTGAGCAGTTCAGGAAAGGAAATGCTAGGCAGGAAGGGAGAAGATTAGCTCATCACAGTACTCAAAAGTCAGTATTTATATGTCTCCTTCTTGTTCTCCAGAGTAAATCCCCATTAACCCCACCTCCTCTGAAGATACTGCACACCCAGAAGCCTCCAGTGGGCCAGGTGGGCAGAGCGCACACGCTCCCCTGCCTGCCTCCCTTTCATCTGATTAGGCTTATCTTCAAGCTTCATGTTGTCTCCTCTGAACCTTGGTGACATCTCTGCCATTCAACACAGAGTAAACATAGGGGATGCTTCACGCCTGTTAATTTGTATCCCCACACAAGAGACTTCCCTTAAGGTCAAGAAAAGGATCTTAACTCCTACAAGCATGGAGTCCCTTTACAAGCATCTCACAACACAAGAAAATGCCCTATGAAAGACTATAGTCAGGTTCCAATTTCCCTGAAACTTTTGCAGATAGCAAACCTTTTCTCTGCTGAGACACAAGAGCAGACCTGGTTTTTCCAGGATGCTCGTCTTACCAGACCCACAGGCAGTGAGACTACAGCTCTTTCTACTGTTACAGAACTATGTGCACAAACACACCCACTGCAGTCCCTCACACTGACACCCTCCACACTTGGCACTCACACTTGATGTCATGCACCATGGGGACCTCAGCACCCACAGCAAGCCCCACGTGCGGTGGCACTCAACACTGGTGCCAGCATGCAGGTGGTGAAGGCACATACCTGCTGGGCATCGGCTTCTGTCTCAAATGTGATGAACCAGTTGTCGTTGTAGGCAAATTCACAGTTGATAAATTTCGGCAAATTATCTCCTCTAAATAGAGCTTCCACTTCCTATAGCAAACAGAGATGCTAAAAATTAATTCCCAACTATGCCATTTTTTGTTCTCACCAGAAAAATTTTAAAAAGCATCTCTTAAGGATATATCTTTTGTTGTTGTTGTTGGAGACAGAGTCCCACTCTGTCACTGAAGCTAGAGCTGTGGTGTCACAGCTCACAGCAACATCAAACTTGTGGGCCCAGTTGATCCTCCTGCTGCAGCCTCCCAAATAGCTGGGACTACAGGCATCCGCCACAACTCATGGCTAGTTTTTCTATTTTTAGTAGCTCTTACTTAGGCTGGTCTCAAACTCCTAAGCTCAAGCAAGCCACCCACCTCAACCTCCCAGAGCGCTGGGATCACAGAAGTGAGCCGCCTTGTTCAGCTTTAAGGATATAACCTTTAACAAAGTCCAACATACCATAGTCCCTAGTAAACCTCTCTCAAAATAGGCTGAAGGGTGCAGTGTGGCTCCCAAAGTTAGACTCACAATGCCACGGGAAACATACAATTTATTGGCAGCCTTTTCCACTCCCAACCTATCATCCAGCTAAATTAATGTGAAAAACATCGCATCATTTTATCACTAAGCTGATTACCATGCAGCTTTTATAAAAGCACTTGAAGAAATAAAAAATATCATCTGGATTTTTGCTTCTGGCCAAGAAGGACTAGATTTACCCTCCCATGTGACCAATTAAAAATAAGAGACAATATGTGAGAGGTTGGTTCTCAGACACCAAGCATTGGGCAGTACAGAAAGAGACCCCTCAGCAGGGCATGAATGAGGGGAGCCCTCATGGGTACATGGTTCGTGTCTGGAATCTGCCTCCAAAGCCAGCAGAGTGAGCCTACATAGGGCCCTCCCCAGGACTGAGAGGTCAAGCCCAGAGCAGCCCACTTTATAGAATGAGAGGTGCAGGACTCAGAAGGACAGGTGACAAAGAGTCCTACAGACAAGGCTGCTCTGACCACCCCCAACGAACACTCCTTAAGGGTCAAGTGGCTCCAAGTAACCTAACTGCATCTAAAAGGAAGCTCAAGATGTTTATCAGGAAAAGTAAAATTCAAATTGCCTGGCATCGACTCAAACATAACCACGTATGAAAAGAAATAGAGCAATATGACTTATGATGAAAAAGATTAGACCTCAAGATAACATAAAAGAGAATTCTCAAAGACATCAACTAGTCACTATATAAATAAATATTTTGTGTGCTATAAAATATAAAAAACTGAACATATTAAACAGAAATATGGAAAGAAATTTTTTTTAGAAAGACCCAACTTGAACTTCTAAAGATGAAAAACACAAGTATGAAATGAGAACTACACAGAATAGGCTTCACAGCTAACTAGATACTTTCTGAGAAAAAGGAGAAAAGGGAGAGAGAAAGTATCTGCAAAATAATGACTCGGGGAATGTCAAGTGCAAGGAAGCTGAAGCCACCCTACGGTGTGCTGCAATCAAGTTGCTTTCACAGCAGCCAGAGAAAGACAAGGCTTGTTACACACAGAGGGATGAAGATAAAATGACAGACTTGTCGTCAGATGCAGTGCTGGCCAGAGGTGAGGAAGACGTTTTTCCAGTATAGGAGGGAGAGGAAACCTATCAGTCCAGACGTCTATCCCCAGCAAAAGTACTGTTCATAAATGAAGGTGAAATAAAGATTTTCTCAAACATGCTAAAACTGAAAAACATTCATCATCAGTAGACTTGTACCACAAGACACATTACAGGAATATGCAAGCAGAAGAGGCATCCAGATCCAGACTAAGGAATAAGAAACCTGCAAATGGTGCTAGGCTGAGAGATGTGTTATTTTTCATCTCCTTTAAAAACTAACTTGTTGGCTCAGCACCTGTAGCTCTGAGCTAAGGCGACAGCCACATACACCTGAGCTGGCGGGTTCGAATCCAGCCCGAGCCTCCCAAACAACGACAACTACAACCGAAAAATACCCAGACACTGTGGCAGGCGCCTATAGTCCCAGCTGCTTGGGAGGCTGAGGCAAGAGAATTGCTTAAGCCCAAGAGTTTGAGGTTGCTGTGAGCTGTGACGCCACAGCACTCTACCCAGGGCAACAGCTTGAGACTCTGTCTCGGGGGGTGGGGGGGAAAGAGTAAAAGGATGGACAATACATACGACGTTAATGTTAATAAAAGAAAACTAGACTGGCTGTATTCATATCAGATTCCACATCAAAAACAGTACTAGTGAAAAACGGGGACATCTCTTAAAAAATTCTTAGCCAGTTATAAAGTGATTAATTTAAAGTACTAATTGATAATCAACCAAATGAACAGACAATTATTCCCAGAGATTCAAGCCTATTTTGCTGTCTACCTCTGGGAAATGTTTACTGGTTAACAGAGAAAACAAACCCATCAATGCCAAGTCTTAATGGTAACTTACTATTACGACTTTTACACTCAAGCAATAATACTTTAAGGCCCCTAGACTGCCAATTCAGTAGTAGAAAGAATGTCTTACTTCTCTTACTTTGGAAAAACCCTAGCTAAATTATCATTAGGAAAATTAGAATTGGTATTTACAATTTCCTGCTCACTGAAAAGCACACAACATGTTCCCTGTAAAGAAGAAGTTGCCTGCACACTTGCAGCCTGTGTTTCTAAGCCCTGACAGAAGGGTTTTAGATCTGAGTCCAGGGTCACTTACTCTCCTTGTTTCTGGTTTGAGTCATTCTAGACTACCTGACTGCTTATTTTCCTTCCTTCCAACTCTGAATTTACCACAGGGTTTCCTCCAGACCTCTCCTAGACTTTGACAGTTCAAGTTTGACAGCAGACATGACAGGCTTCCTGGGTCCTGCTGGCATCCCCAGAACCATCACCATGCTCAGGGCACACAATATAAAGCAGCTTACTTTAAGCGTTTTGACAGGAGCCGACTTTATAGCAGTGCTAAGAGCTGGTTGCTTTTCACTCTTCTTTTTTTTTTTTTTTATTGTTGGAGATTCATTGAGGGTACAAAGAACTAGGTTACACTATTTGCATGCTTTTCATTATTCTTAAACTATCAAATACCATAATTCCCTAAATTAATGCCCAACTTACTAGTTCTCTAAGAATGATCTCCAGCCTTTTGGACCCTGCAGATATGTGTGTTGATGGTGAGTGAGGAGTGGGCAAGGCAGTGGGGCCCAGGGAAAACGTCAGCAGCACTTAGGGACCCTTCACGGTGCCTCCTTCTCATGGAAGTATTTGTCTTGAAAAGCGATTTATCACAAAAGTGCTCTTTATCTTGATTTGCAGGTTTACCCTTCTTACTTTCAAATAAATATTTAAGCTTTTTCTTATTTTCAATTTCTTTTTCTGGAGACAGAGTCTCACTCAGTTGCCCTGGGGTAGAGTGCTATGGCGTCATAGCTCACAGCAACCTCAAACTCTCAGCCTTAAGCAATTCTCTTGCCTCTGCCTCCCAAGTAGTTAAGACTACTATTAGTACCTACCACATTGCCCGGCTATTTTTTTTTTTTGTTGTTGTTGTTGTTGCAGTTGTCATTGTTGTTTATCAGGCCTGGGCCGGGTTCAAACCCATCAACCAGCCTTGATGTATGTAGCTGGTGCCCTAACCACTGAGCTACAGGCACCAAGTTATGCCTAGCTATTTTTAGAGATGAGGTCTCTCAATCTAGCTCAGGCTGGTCTTGAATGCATGAGCTCAGACAGTCCGCCCACTATGGCCTCCCAGAGTGCTGGGATGACAAGCATGAGCCACCATGCCTGGCCTCTTATTTTTAACTTCTAAATATCAAACTACACAAATCCTGTCTTTTTAATGTAAAGCGTGTAAAGGGGTCTCATGATCAATGGGTGTGGAAGCTGCTCCCTCCCACAGTGAGTCACACTGTGACTATCAAGAGTGTGAGTGGAAACCCCAGATAAACTACACTGCTCTAAGTATTTATTCTTAAAAATACACCTTCTAAAATCACAGAAGTAAAAAATATCAAAATCAACACAGACCCCCAGAAAGCACCGAGCACCCTCCAGGGCACACTTACTTCTATGGGCGTAGACTCAGGGATTTCTCGCAGAATCACAATGCAACGGTTCTGATTTGGCCTTACTTTTTCTCCCTTCTCATCCACTTGAACTAAAGGTAAAGCTATAAAGAGAAGAAAAACCAGTGGTAAGAATGTATTAAAACACAACACTCTGGCAGAATGTGTTACAGCTGTTCTGAAAGAATCTGCAAACAAAGAGCAAACTGTCAGGTTTGTTAGTCCAGCACACACTGGCAGAGGGTTTGAAACCAGCTTTTGTGTTAAATTTTTGAAAGTTAAGAAATACAGAATGTTAAACACCCCCTGCATAACATATAAGGTTCTAAACAGATTGAATACTAAAAGATAAAAGCAAATAAAAATATATGGTAAATGGCATTTTCCTTTCAAAAAATCCCTAAAATTAAAAAAAAAAAACTTGTCTTGTTATAATTTTCTATTTTCAGCAGTTCTAAGACTCACAAGGTCCCTGTCCCCTTTCCCCAGGCACTCTCTGACGTGTCTTATGTTATCCAGTGAGCTAACAAAGGAACAGAGGACACCAACAACCTGGGAACAGGCTGCTGCAGACCAAGCCAGCTTTACACGTACTCTGTCCAGCCTATGTGTTGGTGTCCCTGCTATGCAGTCACATGTAGACTCAAGTCACAGCATATGACAACCACAATCACAGCTCAGAGGTGTCCATCACCTCGAAGACACAAATCACCAGCCTCGGGGAAGGAAGTGGTAACATCTCCACAGCTGCTACTGGCATTATCAGACTAGGAAGAATTGCATACTAATAGTCTGACAACCTACATGAACTACAAACTGTCCTCAAAAGACACACTACCAAAGCTCACTCAGAGATGTAATGAAATAGACCTCTATCTGTGAGAGAAACAGGATTTGTAGTTAATCTTCCCGTAAAGAAAACTCAAGTCCACGTGGTTTCACAGCAGAATTCTATTAAACATTCAAATAAAACATCAATTCTATAGTGCCACCTGATCCATAAAATTATAGAGTGAAAACTTTCTAATTCATTCAAAAAGGCCAGAAGCTCTCTGATACTCAACTAAACAAAGATATTAAAAAAGAAAACTATAGAACAATATCTCTCATGAACATAGATACAAAACGTCTCAAATTTTGCCAAACTGAATCTAACAACATACAAGATTTTGATAAAAATTTTATCAAGATTTTGATAAAAATGTTCAGCAAACTAAGAACAGAGGGGAACCACCTCAACCAGATAAATGCTGCCTCTGAAAACCCTACTGCTATGTCACACTGAAGGGTGGGAATAGCGTGACCAGGCTGAGGCGGGCTCACCCACTCACTAGTCTGCTGCTTAGCATGGCACAGGTGGTTCAGCCAGTGCACAGCGCCAGAGACAGGGATCAGACCAGTGGCACCCAGACTGAGTGAAACTGTTAATCACAGACAACAAACCTAAGTATGTAGAAAATCTGATACAATTCCCACAGAAAACTAGAACTGATTGAGTTTAACCAGGTTTTAGTGTGTGTATACAGTATAAGATTAATATACAAAAGTTAACTGTATTTCTAGCTATTAGCAATAAGCAATTGGAAATTAAAATATTTACAACAGCAGCCGGGTACTCTGGGAGGCTGAGGTGGGTGGATTGCCTGAGATCACTGGTTAGACACCAGCCAGAGCAAGACCTTGTCTCTAAAAATAGCCAGGTGTTGTGGCAGGCACCTGTACTCCGAGGCTGAGGCAAAGAGAATGGCTTGAGCCCAAGAGATTGACGTTGCTATGAGCTGTGACACCACAGCACTCTACCAAGGGTGACAAAGTAAGACTTCTCAGAAAAAAAAAAAAAATTTACAATAGCATTAACAAAATTTAGTAGTCACGTGCTGAGCAACAAAAGCGTGCTCTGATAGAACATCACCATGTGATCCCACAGCTGCACACATGGTGCACACATGTGGGGCACAGCTTGCAGCACACCAAGGCTGCACAGTGTGGCCTGTCACTCCCGGGCCATATACCCTGTACAGCAGGTTACTATGCTGATCACCACAGGCAGCTGTGACATAATAGTAAGTATTTGTGTGTCTAAATATCTGGACAAAGGACAGGTTCAGGAGACGAGGTGTCACCACCTTACAAGGCCACCTTCACACACTGCTGTTGGCTGGCGTGTAGTAATATGCGCTCAACTATACTCTGGAATCTGATAAAAGAACTGTGCACTAAAACAATGCACTGCAAGGCACTGCTAAGGGAATACGTCAAGACCCACAGAAATGATGAGACAGGCCCGGCGTGGTGGCTCACACCTGTATCCTAGCAGTCTGAGGGGCTAAGGCAGGGGGACTGCTTGAGGCCAGGTGTTAAAGACCTCCATCTCTACTTAAAATAGAAAAAGCTAGCTGGGTGTGGTGGTGCACACACTTGTAGTCCCAGTTATCAGGAGGCTGTGTCAGAAGGATCAGTTGAGCCCAAAAGCTCAAAGTTGCTGTGAGCTACAATGATGTCCCAGCACTTTGGGGCAACAGAGCAAGATCCTGTCTCAAAAAACGAAACAAAAAAAGATTCTGTGGACTGGAAAACTCAGTATTGGATATCAGTTCTCCTCAAGTGAATTTATAGAATCAATGCAATCCAACAAAAATCCTACAGGCCTTTTTGAAAAACTATAAAGTTGATTCTAAATTTTATATAGGAATACAAAGCATCTAGGAGAGCCAAACCCTCCTTACCGATCTTCTAGCTACTTTAAGATGTACTATTCAGCTACAATATTAAAGACACGATACTGTAGCTGAATAGTAAAGAAGTCAGTGGACCAGGGCAGCAGGGAGGGGCGGTGGTGGTCAGGGCACCACCTCGCACCGTGTGCTGAATTAGCTTGAAACACACCACAGACCTGATGCAAAACCCACAACTGTTAACACCCCTGGGAGAAAACCTCTGTAATCTTGGGCTAAGCAATGATGTCTTCAATGCAAAATATTTAAGATGAAAAACAAAATATTTAAAAGGAAAAAAGTAATAAATTGGACTGGATAAAAAAATTATATTTCTGCTTCTTCAAAGATGTTGTTCAGAGAGAAAAGAAACAAGCTGGGGACTAGGAGAGCATATTTGTAAAACAGTATCTGATAAAGACTTCATCCATAATAAATACAACATATAGAGGGTGCCAAACAGTGTACACACATTTTAAGAAAGGAAAAACTGTACTAAATTTGTAATACTCAAGTTACATTGGACATCCACAAATACAAGGGGTGAACACCAACCTGACTTGTGTTCATCTTTTGCTATCAGTATGTACTGAGTATTACAATTTTAATACCGTTTCTTCCTTTCTTAAAAAGTGTGTACCCTTTGTAAAATGGCACTCTTTGTAAATTTAAATATATACACAAACACCTATGGCAAAGGGGCAAAGGAGCAGAGACAGTCTCTGGAGAAATAGTGCTACAACAGCTGGATGTCTGCATGCAAACAAAGGAATCTAGACACAGTCCTCACACCTTTCCAAAATTAACTCAAAATGTATCACAGACCTAAATGTTGAACAAAAAGCTACAAAAGTCCTAGAATATAGGGGACATCTACATGACCATGGTTTGGTGCTGACTTTTGGGATTTAGTATTAGAGTACGTATGATTAGGTTATTTTATTTATGTTCATAAGGTGAAGTTGGAAGTCCCAGGAGGTGCCACACATCCCACAACCTACCCAACAGGTGGGTTCTCACCCAGCCCTCTTCCTCCTACCCCCTTCTTAAGTTTACTTATGTTTTTCTCCCATGTGGGCCTGTAGTTGTCGATCTACTGGTTTCAGATGAGTACTGAGGACACAGGATGCTAACCGGCACTGACCTTTCGGATTTGACACACCAAAACATGACCCATGAAAAAACATCATTAAAACCTAAAATCTCTGTGCTATGAAAAGCACTGTCAAGAAAATGAGATGGCAAGCCACAGAGAGAAGACATTTACTTCCAAAGACGTATGTGATAAAGGACTGCTAACAAAAGATACCAATAACTCAAGACTCAATAGGAAAATGAACACCATTAAAAAATGGGGAAACCACCTAACAGACACCCACTAACTTACAGATGGCAAAGAGGCACATGAAAAAATGCCCCACATTACACATCATTAGGGAATGCAAATTAAAATGACAATAAGATACCACCACATACCTATCATAACAGCCGAAATCCAGAACAGCAAGAACACCCAGTACTGACAGGGGGAGTCCCACTCACTGCCAATGGGACTGCAAAATGCAGAGACCACCCTGGAGCACAATTGATCACATTCTTACCAAACAATTCAGCAGTTAAACTCAGGGTAGTTACCCACAGGAGATGAAAACTGTGTCTGCCCAAAACTTGCACACAAATGTTCACAGTGGCTTTGTTCATAATCACTCAAACTTGGAGACATCAGAGAGGTCCTTTGGTAGGTAGAGGGTAACTAAGGAAGGAGCCACCAAGACTGGTTCAGTCCTCACACCTGTGATCCCAGCACCCTGGGAGGCTGATGCAGGTGGGTTGCCTGAGCTCACAGGTTTGAGACCAGCCTGAGCCAGAGTGAGACCTTGTCCCTAAAAACAGCCGGGCATTGTGGTGCGCACCTGTAGTCCCAGCTACTTGGGAAGCTGAGGCGAGCTGCGACACCATGGCACTCTACCAAGGATGACATAGTGAGACACTGTCTCCAAAAAAAAAAAAAAAAAGAGCCATCAAATCAGGAAGATACTCAAGGGAACCTTAAAAGCATATAAAGAAGGTAACCTGCAAATGCCACATACCATGACCCTAGCTCTGTGATGCTCTGGAAGAGGCCACTCTGCAGGTCAGTGAAGGTGTGGTGGTGAGGCTCTGCTGGGGGGAGCAGGGAAGAGGTTGTGGTGGGCAGCAGGGGGAAGGGTACTGGGGAAATGGGGGACAGGAGAGCACAGAGGGTCGCAGGCCAGTGAAGACTGTTCGGCCAACAATATGCTGGTAGGTACAGGTCATGGCACACCCATTTGAACACACAGCATGCGGCACCAGGAGCGCCCCCACACAAACCATGGTACTGAGAGGTCACGACCTGCCTGTAATCTCAACAAGTGCCCGAGTGGACCACTGTGCAGGAGGCTGAGGGTGGGGCAGGGGCTGTGCATGTGGGTGAAGCGTACAGACAGATTTGCTGTACTTACCACTCAGTCTTGCTGTGAGCCTAAAAGTGTTCTAAAAAAATAAAACGTATTTAAAAAAAAAAAATTGTAAAGAGAATTTAAAAGTGTGGAGGGAGATCTGAACAGATGCTTCAGCAAAGAATAAGGAGGTCAGGCTTGGTGCCTGTGGCTCAACGGGCTAAGGCGCCAGCCACGTACACTTGAGCTGGCGGGTTCGAATCCAGCCCCCGGGGCCCGCCAAACAACAACGGCGGCTGCAACCAAAAAATGGCCAGGCATTGGGCAGCGCCTGTGGCTCAGCAAGTAGGGCGCCGGCCCCATATACTGAGGGTGGCAGGTTCAAACCTGACCCCGGCCGAACTGCATCAAAAATTAGCCGGGCGTTGTGGCGGGCGCCTATAGTCCTAGCTACTTGGGAGGCTGAGGCAAGAGAATTGCCTAAGCCCAAGAGCTGGAGGTTGCTGTGAGCTATGACTCTACGGCACTCTTACCGAGGGCGATAGAGTGACTCTGTCTCTACAAAAAAAAAAGAATAAGGAGGTCAAAATCAGCTCATGAGAGATGCTCAGCCTTATTAAATATTAGAGAAGCAGAAATCAAAACCTCAGGGAGTTACCACTGTGTATCTACTAGAAAACCCAAAACTGAAGCCTGCGCAGCAGCTGGCAAAGATGTGCAGTGCCTGCCCTGAAGGTCCAATTAACAAGACAGTGGGTGGTGATGCCAACTTAATGACACGCCTAATCTAGGGGCACCACTCCCAGCCAGTCAGCCAAGAGGAAGGGAAGCACCTGTCCAGAGATGTTCACAGCAGCTTTATCTGCAGCACAATCTAAATGTCTGTCACCTGCTGGGTGAATACATCGACTGTGGTATATCTACTCAACGAAACACACCCCAGCAATGAAAAGCAAACCAGGCACTGATACACTCAACAGCACAACAGCTACACAGGCCAAAACAAACAAAGGGCCATCACACAATTGATCGCACCTGTGTAAAACTTCTAGCAGACGCAGACTAATCCGCAGTGACAGAGCAGGTCCATGGCCCCTGGAGGGCAGAGCAGACTTCTGGGGAGTGACAGACACACTTGTTATCTTGACTGGCAGTTTTGTGGGAGTATAAATATGTATGTTCTGCTTCCTTAACTTATGTGTAAATATGCCTACTGCATTTTTATTTATGCTATTATCTTTTTTATCCCCTTATTTTTTCTTTATAGCCTCCCTTTTATGTAGCCACTTGCAGTATAACGTAAGTAATATTTTTTCTTTTACTGCCTGATGATATTCTTTATATGTGTTCCTGTACTCGTAGGATTTTCTGAGTTTCTTTATCTGTTCTTTAAATTTTATCTCTAACCACCATGTCAAATATAGAGAAACAGTTCTTAGAAACATATATGATACTTGGCCAAAATAAATAAATAAATAAATAAATAAAAAAGAAAAAGGGAAAGAAAAAAGTCAAACCTTACAGGAAGGCACATTTACAGTAGGTATAATTTAAGGTGCATCAATTCCACCTCTACAGCAGACCCTGGGCACACCCTCTGGTGCCTCCCCTCAGTTCACCTATCCTGTAACATCTACACTGAGCCTCAAAGAGTTTCCTTCACGTTCATGTTTTTATACTCTCACCAGGTACCTCTGAATCCATAAAACCATAACTCATGATATCATCTCACATATATTTGGGAATGTCTTTATCAATGTTATTTTAAGAGTTATTCTACTGAAAAGTAGGCCTAGTTCACATTAGTTTCAATGATTTTACGAATAAAAACAAAGCATTTGATTCTGATACACTGTGACATATATGTGTATTAAGATATAAAACATTCTAGAAATGTACAACTTAACACTAGAGTTCAGTACTCAAATTAAAATACTAAAGTGTCTATTGTATGTCTGATTCTCTGCTAGAATAAGAGTTAAACATAAGATGAGAAGTTTGCTCACAGGGCCTTACTCATGGTATCCTCTTTAGAATCGTAACTAATATGCTATATTCTGAACACACAGGTACTGCAGAAGCACATGTTATATCTTTCTGTCCAACACCTGAATGTAAAAGAAGAGGCTAATCTTGGTGTGTGCCACACTTTTTGGGCAAGACACGATTATAAGAGGGTCTTTACCTAACAAATGCAATCAGTGTAAACCGGGTTTTTGTTCCCTCAATGAATCCCCAACAATAAATTAAAAAAAAGAAGAAGAAGAAGAAGAGGCTAAAGAGCAGATACAAATGGATACAAAGTAATAATTAAATGGATACAAAGTAATAATTTAAGACCCATCCAGAAGCATAGTTCAAGAGAAGGCCAGTGGAGCTGGGATGGGCATTGGGAGGGGTGAGGGGCCATCCACAACAGGTGGGCCCCACAGACAGGTGGGTGTCAGAGACATGAGGAATAGACTCTATGCTAAATGGCAGCAGGGAAGCACAGCACCCACTGGTACAGCTTTCAGAAGTCCTCCAGCTTCCTTGCTATCTCCTTCAATAATTCAAAAACCTATGCCATTTGTCTAAAACCAGAAAAGCAGAAGACAATTTTTATTTGTGAAGAGAAAATCCAACCAAGTACTAAGGATAAGATGCTTCACACTGCTGTTAAGTCAGATCTACACAAGGGGAAAAACACCCCACACCGACCATCGCCAGTGCAGCTAAGCCCAGGTCTCTGTACAGCAAACACCCAACCTGGGTGCGCAAGAGGGAAAGTGGCGGCAGGGAGGGAAAGGCAGCTTTACAACAGACACGACAGTGTCTCCTCATCCAAACCATGCAGTGCAGGACAGGGAACTGTGTGTCACCCGTGGTTCTCAGCACAGCCTTCCTGAGGAAGGCCCCTATAGCAGTAACTCAGTGGTACCTGTGGCCCTTGCATAAAAAGTGAATTTTTGTAATTAAAAACAACAAATCACACATTTAATAGAGAAGGAATCCACAGTGAAGTCTTTCAGGTGGGAGCCCCATGGGAGCCTAGGGAAGCCCTGACTGTGGGGCTCGTGAGTCCACACACCAAAGCTCCCCACTGTGTACTCAGAATACACATACCTGGTGTCCATCACCCCTCAATAACGCAGGTTTCCTTTGTTAAAAAAGATAGACCACAGAGAGGCTGTCAATAGAGGGGTTGCAGAGGCCTAAACCTGTCAAGTCAGAGAGGCAGACAGCCACATCCCGTGAAGCCCTGTGGGTCTCTTAAAGCAATGTTTAGATATCAACCGATACTGCCCAATTTCAAAGAAACAACTTGATTCACAATAGCCTTTTAAGGAAAAATGGATGATACTTCATCAAAACCAAAGCAAGAAGTTGAAATTTGAAAGAAATTTTTCTTTTTCTTTTTTTTTTTTCTGAGGCAGAGTCTCACTTTGTCACCCCAATAGACTCCCGCGGTGTCACAGCTCACAGCAACCTCTAACTCTTGGGCTCAAGTGATTCTCTTGCCTCAGCCTCCTGAGCAGCTGGAACTATAGGTGCCCGCCACAACACCCAGCTATTTTTAGAGATGAGGTCTTGCTCTTGCTCAGGCTGGTCTCAAACTTGTGAGCTCAGGCGATCCGCCCACCTCGGCCTCCCAAGTGCTGGAATTACAGGTGTGAGCCACTGCGCCTGGCCTTTGAAAAAATTCTTTCAGTGGCAAAAGACAGAATCAAAATGTACTTACCCATAAATACTGTTACTCCTGTTTTGTTTCCCATGAATATAACAACTGCCTTTAAAATCTCCACTACCAAGATTCTTTTCCACTTCACAGCTCCATAGCCTGTCTGAGGTTTCTAGACAGGTCCAGTCAGTGCTCCCAGGGCTACTGGGCACTATTCCTAAAGTACTGGGTATGGTATGGGAGGAGCGGAGACCAGGGAAGAATTCAATTTATCACTATATTCTTTAGCTTTGATGACTGATGCCGTACAGGACAGCATCAGCCTCTCTAAACTGGCATTTACTTACACCGCAGCACCTCAACGATCAAATCCACATCGGTACTGAGCTTCTTGATGTGGTCGAGATTAGCCACCGTTGTAATCGGCACATACTGGTCACTGTCCATCTGTGATATCAGGTACATGTCACTAGCGAGGTTCTCTCTGTGGGAAGAAGACAGCCTGTTTACGCAAGCACTTCCCGAAAGGCAGTTTCACCTGAAGCAGCCCCAGTCCCGCAGGGTGGATGTGGGGCAGCACTGACTGCTCTACTGTCAGAGCCCAAACTACACTTACGACTCACCTTCTCAAAGTGTCTCTTGTAGAAAGGAAGAGAGACCAAAAGTATAAAGTATACTTCCCTTTATACAACTGAAATAAGCTGACAATTCTAGAATATTGTCATTTACAGTTCATTTTTGTTCTGAAAGTACATGAGAAGCTTACTGAAAATATACACAATTTTTATAAGTAAGGAAACTCAGCTGAATAAACAAGAAAGGTAAGGAAAACCCAAACAGGCGGTTCCCCAAACACATGCTGTAGATTCTGAAGCAGTTGCCAGAGAAGCTGCAGCTCAGCTCTGGCTTCCTGGCAGCCACAATTTAGAAGGAGAAAAAGATCAGCAACTTGACTGGCAGTGTCAAAAGGTGAGCCACAGGTAACCAGCAGCTCAGGCCAGCATGTGCTCCATCCTGGTGTTTTGGCCAATGTTCCTTGTGAATTCTCAGGAAAAAGACAACATGTAACACACTGGAAAAGGCCCCCAAACTAACAGAGCAGTGGGGCCCACAGGATCTCTTCTCGAGAGCTCTTCTTACATGGAGGCCAGCAGTGGCCGTGGAGTTTATCGAGTGAGGGTGGGGCCCCTGCTCTGTCCTCACTGCAGCCAGCTACCTGCTGGATGGTGTGGGTGACTCCAGCTTCACAGGGGCCCCAGGTGGGTGTGAATGGCATGGAGCTGGGTTTTGAAATTTGCCACAACACCTCTGTGTCTGCCGCACTGGGATGTAGCACACCAGGCCCACTGCAATGCCATGGACATGCCAGGCCAGCCGAGACCTCACCCTGCCCCACAGGCTCCAAGGGGCCCTCACCAGGTAACTCTGAGGGATCTGCAGGGCTCCAGAAAAACACACCTGAAAAATCATCATCAATAGAAAATCCTATACACAGTCTATGAATTGTAACTCACTCTCAGAGAAAATTACATTTAGCCCAATCCCATCTTCCTGTATGTCCAGTTTCTGTCATTTAAATTTTAAAGACTCTAATAAAAAAAGGTATTGCTCAGAAAAAAAAAAATAAACAAAAATATGAGCGTGATGTAAAGAAAACAATTTGTTACTGCAGTATTTGCGCATCTGCATAAACAAACTTTAGGGAGGTTAAAGACTCCAAGGCCCTGACCTTAGAGGGGTGGACCTTGTCTCTCAAACCACAGTGGTGAGTGGTCATCAGGTGACTGGTGTGGGCCCAACCCTGGGTGCCAGCGACATAAGGATCATGTTCAGACTGGCAAAATATCAAGAAGTTGTTATTGCTCAATATTCTAACTTTCTTATTAAAACATATACACACAGATAACACACAAGTACTTTTTTGCAAAATGTCACATTTGTATATAATAACGCATAAAATAGATAACAGGTACTAAAAAACACTACTAGGCTTACCTAGATAAACAGAATTCCAATGTTTTCTTAAGTACTTCCCGGGGGTCTTCCTGGCTTTCTGGTTGAGACTCATTTCCTCCTACAGAAGAGTAATAATCAACTCAGGAAAACAGCTCCAGATCTACCAAGCCGAGAATCTAGCACAATTCTGGTGTTTTTACTATGTAAACACAGCTACGTATGTGCACAGAGTATAAGAAAAATACAATTACCTTACCTACTAAAAAGTAAATCATGCAAAAGACAAAAACAAATAAGAATCTCCTCCGTTTCCCCTAAACAAAAGCAATATAATTAGAAAGATAATCTGAGTTTCATTAGCAGAGTTCAGCAGAGGCTTCATCACAAACAAGGTTACACTTAGATAATGACTTGCCTCACTTCAAAAAGGACTTTCAGGTAACCTAAAAAAACACACACACCGAACAGTAATGAAATATTAAGGACAAAATTAAAACAAGAAAAGGACAAATGCAGGCAAAAAGCCATAGCTGGGATCATAAACACAAGGGCCACGAGGGCTGGGCAGCTCCTACCCCAGAGGCTCAAATCTGCCTTTCATTTCTAGGCAGTCAAAGCAACAGGTGAGGACTGGTCTTTACAGAAATCTCACCAGAGAACAGTAACTACATCCGATCCTCAAGGACACAAAAGCTGGTTCTAAATCCTAGAAGGAACTTCTCATGAGAAAACGCTGCAGGTGTAGCAGGCTGCAGCCGTGGGCCTTGCTGTGGGAAATGGTCCTAAAGCAAGGGCGAAGGCCCCCGGCTCTCCAGGCACAGCACCAATGGGCATTTTCACCATGTCAAGACAAAGGCAGGAATGCTAAGAACTATACTATACAAATGAGCATGGCACAACCACACCACTCACATGTCACACGCAACACAACAGATACCTGTGTCTTAAAAACCAGAGTTAAAGACCACGAAAAGGTAGATGAAGTGGGGGTGAAAGAACACACAGGGCAGAGAGCTGGTGCCAGTATCAGGTAAGGAGCTTTAGCAGAATCCACCCCACCAGTAAAAAGAAAACAAAACTGTAGGACTCTGGGAACACACTCTGACACAGCTCCACCTGAAGGCTACTCCTGAGCCCCCACATTCAAACTCACACCCTCCCACATGTGACAGCTGAGGACTTAGCACAGGACTGCCCACAGTTAGGGGAGAGGCAGATGACAGTTCAGCGGCAAAAGCAGACCAGGGAGATAACCCAGGCCTTAGTACATGGGGAGCCACAGGCACAGAGGTAGACCCACTGAGAAGAGCGGGGACCCAGTGCAGGCAGACACAGGTCACAGAAGCAGTGCATGTGAGCCAGATCAAGTAGGATGTTAAGATTTTGTCCAGATGTGTGCCCGGGTAACTGGTTCAGGGTGACATTTTGGAAAGCTTTCTCTCGTCCCACAATACAGAATGATGGATGTACCCACTACTTGGGACACCTTGTTACAGGTGGTGCTGGCCTGGGGCACTGTAGCCTCCTCAGCAGTGACAGTAGGGAGCACAGGTCACACATGTGCCGCAGGTTTGGTGGGAAGACAGGGGCGAAGGTGAAGAGGGGGGGGGGATGACACAGCAGGGGGCAGGGAGGAGTGAGACCTAACCCCCAGACCTGGTCACATGGGCCCCAGGGAAAGATGGACAACTGCAGCTCCAGGCCACTGGTGGGGTCAACCTGCACGCAAGAGTGAAGGGGGCGAGGAAGCAGCAGATTCCTGTCCCAAAGCATTCTGAGGGGCAGATGGGCTATCCAGTCACAGAGAGGATAGAGACAAGGATACCTGAACAACAGGAGAGCACCACAGCCCAGCTGAGTGGGCACACCAGGAGGCCAGAAGGTAGGCGGCAGTCAGCAAGGCACAAGCCATCTGCTTGCACCAAAACAGTGAGCGAAATAAATGAAACAGATGTTCGAATGTTGTTTGCCAGCCTTCAGGCAACAAGCGACATAGATCCCTGAGCAACATGCGAGCCATGAGGTAATTGTAGATGGCCCCACTCACTGACTTGACAAAGTCCCAGCCTATGGCCCAGGAAGTGGGAGTCAAATGGAAGAGAATGTAGCAAGCAAGTGGGCTGCAGCGCAGACACACCGGGGAGGGGGCAGGTGGGCTACAGTGCACAGACACACCAGGGAGGGGGCAGGTGGGATATAGAGCACAGACACATGGCAAGTGCTCCGGAGAGCAGCAAAGCGGCCCCATCAAGTAGTCAGCCAAGCTCTGATCAACGCACAGGTGTAATGCAATTACCCAAGGCTCTTGGAGGAACACCCAGACAGGATCAGAAGTCATAGCATCCATCACATGCCTTCCTAAACCATGGACAAGAAAACTTCCTATTTCAAGGATCACTCCTCCCAAGAGGGAAATAATGAGCCTCACATTAAGCGCTGCCCTGCTCATGCCTAATAAATCTTAAAAATAAGATATGAAAGATATTGTTTTGAAGTAACTAGGTACATCCCAGGACAAAAATCAACATATTTATAGAAATTCATGGGGAAAAACAAGCTAATGTGAGCCTTTACAATGAGGAACACCAGCCACCAGAAATGATCCAGAGCTGACACAAATGCTAACGTTGCTGATGAGGACATGAGGATAGTTTCCATGGTTGCATTCTACACACTGAAAAATTTCAGTAAAGATAGGAAAACTGTATATAAAAGACCCAACTGGAACTTAGTACCAGATGAAATTAACAACAAACATGATATAAGACCGGTGAACCTGAGGAAACTTTCCAAAATCAAACAGAAAAGAGACAAATGAAGGGGGAGGTCAGGAGGCCGATGGACACAATCCACACCAGGAGCCCCTGGACACAGAGAAAACCGTACCTGGGAACAAACAGCACCACCAGCGACCACATGGACAAATATCTCAGCTTTTGTTCTTGTTCTAACTAAGTCTCTTGAAAACACAATTGGCTTTTAAATAAAAATGAAAACAAGACATGCTCAGTCTACAATGTCATAACCATGACACGTGTGACAAGGCATCGATGCCAGTCAAGTGGTGGCATCTGCTGTTCTCACATGGCTCCAGTGAAATGGAAAAAGAAGCCTGAGGTACCCGGTGTCTGCTCAAGGAAGGAGAGTGTAAATGCAAAGAAGCCATTAGGAGGCAGTGCCTGTGGCTCAAAGGAGTAGGGCCCCCTATATGCCAGAGGTGGTGGGTTCAAACCCAGCCCCAGCCAAAAACTGCAAAAAAAAAAAAAGGTCTCGGGGCCTGTGGCTCAACGGGCTAAGGCGCCAGCCATGTATACCTAAGCTGGCGGGTTCGAATCCAGCCCGGGCCTGCCAAACAACAATGACAGCTGCAACCAAAAAATGGCCAGGCGTTGTGGCGGGCGCCTGTAGTCCCAGCTACTTGGGAGGCAGAGGCAGGAGACTCGCTTAAGCCCAGGAATCGGAGGTTGCTGTAAGCTGTGAAGCCACGGCACTCTATCCAGGGTGACAGCTTGAGGCTCTGTCTCAAAAAAAAAAAAAAAAAAAAAAAAGCGCCATTAGGACAACAGAACAACAGAACAAAGGAAAAGAAGACGAATCACAGCAAAGCAAAAGGGGCCCAAACCACAGTGAGACCAAAAGAAACACAACACACCAAGCACCCAGACCTTGGTTCCCATGATCACTCTCCAAGGGAAGGAGCTGGCCGCTCCTGAAGAAATGACCAATTCTAGGACTAAGAGGGAAGAAGCAAGGCCAACAAAACCCCCACAGAGGTTCGGCGCCTGTGGCTCAACAGGCTAAGGCGCCAGCCACGTACACCTGAGCTGGAGGGTTCGAATCCAGCCTGAGCCCACCAAACAACAATGACGGCTGCAACCAAAAAAAATTGGCCAGGCATTGTGGCGGGCACCTGTAGTCCCAGCTACTTGGGAGGCGGAGGCAGGAGACTCGCTTGAGCCCAGGAATTGGAGGTTGCTGTGAGCTGTGATGCCACAGCACTCTATCCAGGGTGACAGCTTGAGGCTCTGTC
>CAUYRH010138662.1:0-10326 GCA_963574655.1 Perodicticus potto | reverse complement strand
AAAAGAAATAAGGAATTTAGAAGTTTGCAGAGTCCTTAGAGTGACAATTTTCTACCCAAAGGGACAGCAAACTTTTTCTGTAAGGTGGCATGTACTAAATACTTTTAGTGAGCTCTACAAAATAAACAACAAATAATGAGAAAAAAAAAAAAAAAAAAAAAAAAACAACAGTAACCAAAACAACAAGGTACTGGCATAAAGACTGACATAAAGACCAGTGAAACAATATATAGAGCCCAGAAATAAATATATGCATATATAGTCAACTGACTATTGACAAGTGTGCCATGAATACACAATAGGGAAAGGATAGTCTCTTTAACAATGATGCTAGGGGAAAAGTGGATATTCATGCACATGCAAAAGAATAAAACCATACTTTTATCGACTTTTATCTTATACTACCCTACAAAAAAATTAACTAAAAATAAATTAAAAACTTAAATGTAAAACCTAAAACTATAAAAACTTCTAGAAGAAAACATATGAGAACAGCTTCTTAACACTGGCCACGTATCATGTAATAATTTCATGATATAGCACCAAAAGTACAGGCAACAAAGACAAAAATAAATAGATAGGACTACATATCGAACTATAAATCTGCACATCAAAAGAAATAATCAACAGAGTAAAAACTCAACCTATGCAATGATAGAAAATATTTGCAACTATATATATATATATATATATATCTGATAAGAAGTTAATATCCCAAATATCTAAGGAACTTCTACAACTAAATACCAAAACAGAAAACAAAACAAAATAAAAAACTAAAAACCCAATTTTTAAAAAGGGGCTAAGGACTGAATTTTATCTCCTCCAAATTCATATGTTGACACTTAATTGCCAATGCAATAGTATTAAGTGGTAGGTCTTTTAGAAGGTAATCAAATCATGAGGGCAGACCCTTCATGAATGGGATCAGTGATTTATAAAAGAGCTATGAAATAGCTGTTTGTCCTTCTTCCATGTGAGGTACAGAAGGCACCACCTATGAGACACAGACCCTCATCAGACACAGAATCTGCCAGTGCCTTGATCTTAGACTTGCCAGCCTCCAGAAATGTGAGCAATAAATTTCTGTTCTTTATAAATTACCCATTCTAAGGTATTTTGTTAGGGCAGCCTGAACAGACCTTACCATTAGCGAGACCTGAGAAGAGATTCCTCCAAGAAAAACAAACAAAGGGCCATTAGGAATGAATATCAATATAAATATATATACATACACACACACATATAGATATATTTTTATATATATAAAGATTCATGTCACTAATTATCATCAGGGTAAAGTAAATCAATGAAATAGTATGAGGTTCCTAAAAAAATTAAAAGTAGAACTGTCATATTACTCAACATTCAACCTCTGGTATTTATCTAAAAGAATTAAAATTAGTATCTTGGAGAGAGCTTACTGTGTTATTTCTAACACATAAATGCTGTACCAAATCATTTTATCCTTAGGACAAGCCTATATAATAGGTGCTATTTTTAGCTTCATTTTGTAGATAAGAAAACTGAAGTACAGGATACATACCCTTCCAAGTAGAAAATTTCAGATCAGGGATTCATACCAGAAAACTTGGCTCTAAATTCCATGTACATAACCTAGCTATTTCCCTGACTTCTTCAATAGAGACACTAGATCTAACTAATCTTGGTATTTGTATATCTCCTATTACCCAAACAATGGCTTAGCCTAATAAATATTCAGTGTTGTTTTGATACAAATGAATGAGTGAGAGACATAGGAAGCTACAGAGGAGTAAATGCTAAGCAAAACTCTGGTAAACTCTAAAGTACATGAAAAGTGTATCCACAATTTCTTGAGAGAAATAATTTTTCATTTTCACAACCCATCAGAAACTTCATGCACAAGTATCTAAAGCTTCTGTATATTACCCTTATTGAGTCTTAGTAGACCCTCAGCTAATTTCAATATTGGAAAATTATAGATCTACTATTTTATGTCTTTTGATAACCAATATGAGACATATTTCATACATTTATTCTAGACATAGAACAATATATAGATATGATATATATATTCTTATCAGCAATACTTTTATCTTATATATATGTAGAAAATATTTAGAGGAATGGGAATGAAAAATTGGCAATGGTAAAAATAAAATAGAAATAAAAACAGCTAATATTCATCAAGCACCTATCATGAGCTCGATACTAAATTAGCTGTTTTAAGTGGATTATCTCATTTAACCCTGAGGTTAAAAATAAAATTGAGCCCTAAAATTCTGGTATACTCATTTTTTAATAGGATTGTGTCAGATGAATGATAAAGGTATTTGCAAAGTTATTATTCATTTTATTATGTTAAAGTAGAAGTTTAAAAATCATTAGACTGTATTTGACTTAATTTTTATTAATTAATGTTTTTTCACTAACATTATCAAAAAGTCTTACATAAATGGCTGCCCAGCACTATTATTCTGTTTACATGGATACTATCATGAGTTCATATATTTAATCCACATAAATCCATTTGCAAGTTGGTAGCTATTTTTCAAGAAAATAAAGTTGCCAGATTTTTCGAGTAGAAACAATGATTATAGAACTTTAAATGAAACACATTCACTTAGTTAATAAGTGCTAGAATCAATGCACTTTATGAATTGCCTTGAACAATCACTATAGATAATCAAGAAACTCCCTCTCCAGAGCTAAGGAGTATTACATTAAATAATCCTAGCTAAAATAGAAGTAATGAAAATATATATGCACAGCTACAAAATATCATAATCTTAGAATTAATCTTAAATCCCCAGTGTCTTAAATCACAAATGTTTACCATGAAATGTAAGTTTTATTCATTTATCTAAATCACTCTACTCTTGGTACAAACTGATACGATAAACTTTCAATCATTCAATAGCCTATTAGCGACATTTTAGCAATAATTATAATATTCTATATCATGTCATATCACATTGTATAATTATTATTAATCGGTACTAGTAATTGAGTGCCTAGTATGTCCTGGGAAAAATATTAGGTGCTTTGCTATATGATTTTATTTACTCTCCATCATTCTGGAGTTTGGCTTTCCTATCTGCATTTTACAGACAAGGAAAATAGCTCATTGTTATGAACAGAATGTCTGCATTTCTTCAAAACACACACGTTGAGCACCTACTCCCAGTATGTTGGTATTAGGAGAGAGATATGTGGAAGGTAATTAGGATCAGATTAATTCATTGGGGTGCCTTTATAAAAAAGATCACAGAGACCTATCTTGCTCGCTTTCCTCCAGGTAAGTACATAGTGAGAAATCAGCAGTTCTGCAACTCAGAAGACTCATTAGAACATGACCATGCTAGCACCCTGATCTTGCACTTCCAGCCTTCAGAACTGTAAGAAATAAACTTCTGTTGTCTTTAAGCAACCCAATTTATATTCTTTCTTATAGCAGCCCAAACTGACTATGACATGTAGAATAACTTATCCAGACACCAAACATTATACAAGAATAACAGACGCCAAACATTGTACAAGAATGTGAAATCAAATCCACCTTGGACTACCATGACCAGTAAGAGAGTGTTTCAAAGTAGATCATAAACTTAACATACAAAAATCAACAGCCTTCCTAAACAAAAACAAATATGAAAGAGAAGACCTTGTTTAGGATAGCATGTAAATAAGAAATAAGTAAATAAATGAATAGAAGTTCAGACATGGTGGCTCATGCCTATAATTCTAGCACCTTGGGAGGCTGAGGCAGATGGATCACCTGAGCTCAGTTCAAGACCTACATGATCAAGAGCAAGAGCAAAATCCCATCTCTGCTAAAAACCTAGGCCAAAGTTGTGGTGGGCACCTGTAGTTCCAGTTTTACATGCAATAATGCTTACTAAAATAGAAGTACCAAGTTTCTACCCCCAAAGTAGCATGATTTATATAAATGGAGGCTGAGGCAAGAGGATTACTCAAAACTAGGAGTTTAAGGTTGCTTTGAGCTGTAATGCCAATGCCAAGGCACTCTACTCAAGGCAACAGAGTGAGAAGCCATCTCAAAAAAAATAAAATGAAATAAAAAATAAATAGAATACCAAGGGGTAGACCTAATAACAAATATTTAAACCTATATAAGTTAAATTATGTAACGCTTCTAAAAGACAGGTAAGTTATTGAGCAAATGAAAAGAAAAAGCAGGACCTTGGATAAGATGACTCACCCTCACAAAAATATTAATAGCCTGATTCATGAATTTCTTAAAAATCCAATAAAAAAATGCCTCAACTTGTTTTTCCTCAAGATCTGCTAGCTGAACATACATGTGCAAAATTTATTTTGAAAAACAAGTAAGCAAGAAAAGTCAGAAAAGACTAAGAAAGAGTAATGATGGGGGTGGAGAGGAAGGCTAACATTTCAGATACTAAAACATGTTATAAAGCCCCTATAATTAAAATAATGTGATGAAGGCATATGCAAACCAATAGCACAGAACATAAAAATACAGAAATATATCTGATTTTATGAAAAAACTTATTCTAGGCTATCATGCAAGAACTAGAAGAAACATTGATGAATTTGTATGTAAACTGAAGAGTGGGAAAAATTGTTCCAAATTATGCTTCATTGTGATAATACCCTGAAGGTCAACTAACAAAATTAAAGGCAAACTCTCCTTTTGGTCACGTAATGAACATTCTCAGAACTTCATGAAAAGAAAAATTTAATATACCTCTGGGAATTGCAAAATTCTTAAAGTTGTTCAGCAGAACAAACTCCTTAACACCTTTCTCTTTCTTCACCATCATTTTAAAACCCCAGCAGAAAGATCATAGTAACATAACAAAAATCTAGGAAAGCCTAAACTATATGTCTCCAGGATTTAGTTGGAAACGAAGGACACTACCCCATATCCCAGTTCATATCTAAGACTCTTACTTGAATTTCAGTGCTACAATGTTTACTTTTAAAGGGGATTAAAATCCTTGAATATCTCAATCTGCAATTTATGTTAGAAAATGCCTAAGTGATTTCTATGCGATATAGGGCAAGGGTCCTTAATAGATATTTAGATTTATCCTATAATTTAAAAAAAAAACAATGCAAATGTATGACAAAGCTTTGTAAACAATATTTTCAAAAACTTTGTTGTGGAGAAGGACCCCTGCTGTCCAGTTGGATTTAAGCCAGTCTACAATGTAGCTGTTGACTTCATAGCACTTTCATTATGAAAGAGCATCTTCACTTATCTTAAAATATTTTACTTCACCTTAAAATATATCAAACCCCTAAAATTGGTAAAGATTACATTTGGGAATAAAAATACGACTAGTTTTACATTTTTCCATATACACATTTTGACAAGCATAATAGAGATTCATTGGACACTGAATACAACATCACTGGCAAGAATATATCTCAGACACAATAGGTACAATGTCTGATTGGTGTTTTTGGTACATAAGGATAACATCTACATTTGTAACATTAAGTACTGTCTCCCCAAGTGGCTTTTGAAAAAGCTTTTTAAAAAACAACATTAAAATGGTACACTGGTAAAAGACATCACAGCCTTGCTGTACACTAACATTGCCTTGCAAATGAAAACCTGCACTATTCCTTATGATCAGGGTTTCACCCACTTATTTGGTTAATCATTCAAATGGCTAAACAGACCTCTAATTTGAAAATAAAAACCAATTGATGCAATCACAAACAAGTTCTAAAATTGCGGTTTATAAAAATTGAAATCTTGTTCTAAGCCAAAACACACACACAGTTACCTTTTCCTAATCAGAGCATTCATTTCTCCTCATTATGATCTCACAAGCACATTAAAATCTTATTAACATTAATTACTTCTGAGCGCCTATGCATGAGCAGTGATAGTCGTGAGTGTGCGCGTGTCTGGATCATATCTACATTTATATACCTTGCTGCACTTTGCTTATAAAACATGAGAAAATATTTCTGCTAACACCAATTAGCTAATTTCACACACACAGATAGTAAACTGCTGTCTCACTGCAAAGCCTATCAGAAACCAGTAAACATATGGACAAATGGACGGGAAAGGAAGCAGAAACACCTCTTGAATGTGAGAACTAAAATGCCTTCTATGTGAGCCTTAATTATAAAGTGAAACAAGTTGGGGAGGACAAAATAACAAAAAATAGAAAATAATTTTAAATGACAAAATCAAGCATTTTATTTTCTATAGAGATGAGTTCAGTGACAAAATGATAAAGACAAAGAAAAAATGGCAAGCAAAAGGCAGCAGACACGGGAGAGATGAAAGTGTCCTTCCTTACTTGTCTGTATATTCACACACATGTACAAACACACACACATATTTAGGCTCCATTTAAATAAACTCGTAACTTAAAAAATACATATAAACTTTAAGCATAAGGAAAGAATAATAGCACAGCCACACCACAAAAAAAATAGGTTTATCTTCCCAACGAAATAAATATTCCTGCTCAATGCAAATATTTACAGACTTTTATTTACACCAAGAACATTATATACAGGAGCCATTCATACCTACAATAGATCTCAATGTAAATGCAGAAAAATAGGCAGTTATAGCCACAAACTACAAATAATCCTTATCTCTTTGCATCACTGTCTCCTTCTGTCAGCATTGAACTATTCCATCACTCACACATATACTCCATCAAATGATGTCCTTCTTTCCCCCACTGTCTGTCCTTTACTAGAACTATTCATAAAGAGTAAAAATTGATCATCACATCTGCATTCTTTTTTGATTTATGTGCCTATCTTCTCACAGCCTACAGTTCATAAAATCCAAAGTTCCATAAGACACCGTTATATCTACATCCACATATTCTACCCTGACATTTATTGCCATCTTTAATTTCTTTGTTTCCATCAAACACTATCCCAAAACCTGTATCATTTTCACAAAGAAAGTATAGAGCACGCCAGAAAAAAAAATGTATACACACTTTAAGAAAGGACAAAACTATATTAAAATTGTAATACTCCGTATATACCAATATATTTTATCTTGTATATTGTATCTTATATCTTTTTTAATTACAGAAGTCAAATGTCACTTGAGTATTAAAACTTTAATACATCTTTTTCCTTAAAATGTGTACACATTTGGGGGCAGCTTCTGTATTTCAAAATTCCTTATGGAAAATACCAGGCACAAGCCAAAAGAAGAGTTTGAGTTTCATAGTGAAATTTTTAATGAGAAAAATACTTAACCTATGTTTATAGAAAAAGCAGCATACTAGAACTTTATTCTAAAAAGTATTTTAACACTTCCTTATATTAATTATTTTAGAACATTAGACTATAAATAAAATATAGAAAGAATATGATATCTTTAACCTTCTAGTTCCAGTAATAATTATTATTCCAGTAATAATTCCATAATTAATGCCCAAGTTAAACAGTTATAACTCATGCTAAAATTCCACTTTTCTACCTATTGTACATTAGCCCCACTGGTCTATAACATGAGGGTCAACAACCCAGAGTAATACAGGTGTGCACCCTACAGATGGGCTATGCTCTTCTCTGTAGAGCATACTATATATTGGAGAAGAACTGGTAGGGAGATTTTTGAATCTTTCTGAAACAGTATTCAAAATATATGATATTAGTATCAATATAAAGTTTAAATGATAGACAAGAATATACTGAATTTTAATTCAATATTATTCAATGTGCTCACAACTGAACAAAATTTAGTAGGCATTTTCTGCAAAACTTAAAACATGCTAATACAAGCACTATTAACTAATTAAGTGTTAATTGTTTTTTGTTTTTTTTTTTTAGAGACAGGGTCTCACTTTGTCGCCCTTGGTAGAGTGTTGTGACATCACATCTCACAGCAACCTCCAGCTCTTGGACTTAGGTGATTCTCTTGCCTCAACACCCCAAGTAGCTGGGACTACAGGCGCCCGCCACAACACCCGGCTATTTTTTTGTTGCAGTTTGGCCGGGGCCTGGTTTGAACCCGCCACTCTTGGTATATGGGGCCGGTATCCTACTCACTGAGCCAGTTAAATTTTTTAAATACACGGAAGGATAG
Source organism: Perodicticus potto (assembly GCA_963574655.1). Classification (NCBI taxonomy): domain Eukaryota; kingdom Metazoa; phylum Chordata; class Mammalia; order Primates; family Lorisidae; genus Perodicticus; species Perodicticus potto. Next base: position 2,270 of record CAUYRH010138662.1, on the reverse strand, counting down.
TAAAATAATGCTGAATGAAACATAGTGGTATTTGAAGATGAGCAAAAATTATTTCCGTAATTGCCAATTTGCCATAACAATTTAAAATAAAACTAAAATTACAATCCTTACAATGCTTATATAGACTTTATATGGGTAAGTAGCAATTGTCATTTACTATTTATTATCTGTAAATATTCTGACTTACTGACATTCACCATACAAAATCAAGAGTGCCCTTTTAAAAAAATGTTATAGAACTAAGAAAATAAAAATTTGAAAACCTAATAAAATTACTGGCACAAAGAAATCTATGCTTTAAAAATATATTTTTAAAATATTTTAAATAAATATATTTTTAATTAATAAACACTTAAATATTTGTTTATAGGTCATTATAACTTAATTAAAAAAAACTTAACAGAATCTGGGAACCGAAAATTGAAGTATTAGCAACCACTGCCAAAGTAAGTTCATTTAGATATTTTTTAATCTCTAAATTTATAGAACAGTAGGAAAAATGAGGTTTTTAAAAAAATATCAACTTACACTGACATTTTCAAGAATATGTTGCATTAAGGTAGATCTCTAATGATCAGAGAATTGTGGATGGAAAGGGAGGAAGTAGCAAAGAAATAACCTTGGGTAAACACTAAAAGTACCACCACGTTAATCAGTTAGCTATGTTGCAGATAGCTTCCAATAATCCACTTGTATGACCAAGACAGAACTAACCTGAAGCGCACAAAAGGTTGGGACTTAGAACAACCTTCCCTCTCCTAAATCTTGTATCACAAACTGCAAAGATTAGGTGGCCAAATTTCAACATCAAAGATTCTCTTGGCATTTGAGCAAGATATAAGAATTATGGTCTTTATTTTCCACTAAAAGCTAATAAGCTGAAACTTATTTAACTCTTTCCTGGTATTTTTTTTTTTTTTTGAGCTTCCCAAGGTTTACTGAAATTGGAGACTACATATGAAAACGATAGTTCGTCATTTCCAAAAACGATATTCATCCAGATTGCCCTCCAATCCGTGAAATCTGAGATGCCTAAGTATTCTTCTTTGTGAAAGCCTTACAAATATATCCAAAGATGGTGAGTCCCATATGGCTCTGATAAATGAAACCCGTTATTGTGAATTTCAAGCTCTTCTTTAAAACAAAACACTATTGGGTGAATTTGGTGCTCATGAAATAAAGCACTAATTGCGTGGCCTAACAACACTGAATCCTCTGCCTAGCAGACATTTTAAGTTGTGCCAAATTGGTTTTGGGATGTGAACAAATATCCTGGAGCCAGACTCTCTCACATGCACACACCACTCCCTGGAAGTAAGTTGGACACTCTTGGAAACTGCATTAACTCTTTCAGGCCACCAGGGAACCTAACTCTTAATAAAAGAAAGGCCTCTTTTAGAATGAAAACAAGTCATTCTATCTAAAGTTAAACCCAAGTAAAAGATAAAATAGCAAAAACTGGGGGCTATTTTAGCAGGAAAATGTCCTGAGCTATGGGATATCCTCTATACGCCAAAGGATGCTTTTTCAAATTTATCCGGAAAATCTTATTCCTCTTTTCCTATGTGTGCATAATTTCCAAGACATTAATAAGAGTTGTGTGCATTCAGGAGAGAAGAATTCATTTTAAGCTTAATATGCCACATTTGCCTCAGGCCGAGTGATAAGAAACTTTTGTTTCTTTGGTAACCACTCTCACCTTATTACCACAGGAAACTTCTTGGGTTTCTGTTTCACCACACAAAATATAATTCCCACACTCGATTTTTTTTTTATATAGTCTTTCCATCCTGGTTCAGAAAGATGCCTACAAATCTGAAGCTGAGTATTTAAATGGCAAATAATCTAATCCCATCTCTCTTTCACTCAAATTTAAGTTAATAAAAACGGTTTTAAAGTACGTAAATGTGACAACAATTTTTAACAATCAATTTCTTGTTTCTCTTTGTGTTCAGTCTTAATTTCTACAGAAATAATTTCTTAGGATTAAGTTGTTTACTTTTGTAGGGAATTGTAATTAAGCATTTTTTTCAGTATGCGGAAAGCACATCAGTTCCCCTTTTAGCTCTCTGATAAATATTCTGGATTATGTTCATCCCTAAGATTGCCCAACTAACTATATTTTACACTTTTTTTTTTTTTTTTGAGACAGAGCCTCAAGCTGTCACCCTGGGTAGAGTGCAGTGGCATCACAGCTCACAGCAACCTCCAATTCCTGGGCTCAAGCGAGTCTCCTGCCTCCGCCTCCCAAGCAGCTGGGATCACAGGCA
>CAUYRH010138661.1:0-58051 GCA_963574655.1 Perodicticus potto | reverse complement strand
TTGCTAACTTGGGCTAGGCAGAAGCTTTCCCAGGAAAGCGCTGTGGCTGGGATCACTCCTTGAGTGGCTATCCACTTACCCCATGTGCCAAAACCAATCTCGCCCTATGCCCCTGAGGGCTAAGGCTATGAGGCATCTCAGTCCCCGCCTTTAAGCTGCTCAGTCACTAGATTACTGGCTCCTGCCCGATGCCTGTTCTGCAACCCTGAGGGTGGAGCTTGCCAGAGCAGTTCTCCCACAATGGCTCCACACAGCCCACCACCAAATACTGACAGCTCTTTCTGGCTCAGTGGTCTAGTCTGGGGCCCCAGGCAACACTCAAAAACCCCCACACTCCTGCCCAAGTTCTCCCAAGGCAGTTCAACCAAGCGCCAAGTCCAAAAGAAACCCAGACAGCTCACAAGCAAGGCCTTTCCAGCCTGCAGTCCCACTGTTGCCCCACCCACAGCCGCCGACAGGATCAGACTGAATGAGCAGACACAACCACTTGCCCAGTCTCTGCGTCTTTTGCCTTTCTCAGGGTGTCCAGAAGCCTCACGCTGTCCCCCTGTGTACACAAAGGGAAGTTTCTGGGCAGATCCCGCCTGCCAGAGATGCCTGAAGTAGTCTCTCCCCAGTCTCGCCGTGCCCAGCTGCCAGGAAGCTGTTACTCGGCCACCATCTTGCTCCACCTCCCCTCATCACCTCTTTTAAGCCTCACAATAATACTGTGAAATAGATTTTATAGTAATCCAAGTTCACTGATAAAAAATTAAAGAGGTTAACATCCCCAAAGTGACAGTAATTGGTGGCACCAAGATTTGTTCTTAAGCACCATATTTGACTGCCATCAAGCTACATGCAGCCAGCCAATGCTTCTTAATCACGTTCAGTGGAAGTCATTAATTTGTGAATCCAAATACCCAGAGCTGTGATGACTGGAGTTTTCCAGGCTGTGAGGGTCAGAGGTGTCACTATGCCTTTGTGTAATCCAGGTAGGATCCCAAAAGATGGATAAAATAACTTATCAGACACACGTCATGTTGTAAATGCCATAAATGGCTTGGAATAAACATCATTTATTGCTGACCAAGAAATATATCCACTCTGTAGGTAGAAAGTGGGGGAAGTATAATAAAAGCAAACAGAGAGTAAAGAAATTGATATTTTTAAATGAATTGTTGCATCAGTTCCTCAATAGTTTGTAAATTGATTTTACAACAGATCCTGATGACAAATTATTTTCACTACATTCTATTAACAAGTCAAAAAGAATTTTTCAGTAAATGCAAATTTGGGGGGTTTAAAAATATTCTATCAGTTTTAAGAAAAGTATACAATACAAAAATTTTTGAATGCAAAAAAAGGGTAAGTCAAATGTCTTGTATTTATTTCATTAACTATTTATTGTTATAAAGTGTGTTCTGTTTCATTTTGAAGTTAAACCCAATAGTTTCTACTCACCCTGACATAACAGAATCCAATTACATTCTTCAGTTTACTTGTGCAATATGTTAAATGCCTTCTAAACTCATTTATTTTGCAACATATCTTGTGTCATATACAGTGTGCCTTGTTTTTTGTGCTGAAACAAGGCAGTTTCCAGATATTCCAAATATTCAATTTCCTGTTTAACGATGGCAAGTCTATCAGATTTCTTCCAAATTAATCAGCAGGGCACTGAAAAAAAATTTTTTTCCACGAGAAACAAAGTAAATGGAACTTATCTAATTATATAAAACTATGCATCTCTTTTGTTTCACCCTTGAATGTTAGCTTCTCTAGACTAGGGTAATTTGCACAGAGCAGAAGTTCAATAAGCATTTTAATTAATTAATTAGGCTTTCTCCTGTGACCTCAGGGCCTCACCATATGCACATAACTACTACTCATGTTTCCCACCAGCAAACACTGGCACGAAGAAGCCCACCCACCTGGGGAAACAGAGTCCAAATCTAGTCACCTGGAGCAGAATCGGTTTTATTGAAAAGAGTGATCACCTGGTTCCCTTCAACACATAAAATTCAATGCATTCCTCAGGCTTTCATGGGAATTTGTAAAGGTGCCTGATAGGCCATCAGCCTCATTGGCATGGTGAATGTGTTCTGGTGACAAAGCTCTTTTTGTAAGAGAAGTTATAAGTACACAGCCAAATTTGCTTCTTCCTGTGGATTCTTCACCTTGCTAACCACCTGCCCTGAACCCCCTTAAAGTTGAAGCACCCTCTGGGAAATGGAGCTGAGGCTCCCTGACCCCTTCCTAGCTGCTGTCTCCAACCACGGCCTCCAGGGATGCAGAAAAGGGGCAGGCCCTAGGGCTGGGTTCTCTAATCAGATAGTCTGTGGCCTAAAAATTCTTAACCCAGTACACTCCAAGGAAAGGTGCTCTTGGAAAATCACTTCTTCAGTTCTGTTCAGAATCCAGTTGGTTGAGCCGCTTTACGATCATGTTGTTGATTTTCTTAAGGTCATCTATGTCCTTTCCCTCGGCCGTTAGTCTTCTCGACACATCATCCATCTTGTTTCCAGTTTGAACTTCAAAATGGAAAACAGACTGTGTTACCTGGGTTCCCTGTGTGTTCTGCCAGTGCTAAAAGGCACTCTTGGTAAAACCCCTGTTCCAATATCCACTCATCCCAGAAACCCAGGGTAGAAGACTGAAGTCTCAAGCAAATTATTTTTCCAACCAATGAGTGCCAGCTCCACACAAATTTTGGCTGTGAAAGACATTACCAGGAGCAACGAAAAGAAACTGCCAGCGTGTCTGACTTTCTCCCCCAAAGCGATTATTATGTTGAGACCTGTTCTTGGAAGAGGTTTTTAGCTCTTTGGGTTGCAGCCTATTTTGACATTTCTGCTGGCTCTGAATTACCAGCCCATAATGAACATGTAATATTAATAATTCCCCACAGACCATTCCTAAGAAGAGAGGTGCAATGTTTTCCAAATAAATAGGAACCCCTGGCAACAGAGTAAGCTAGAGAAGGCAACACTTTGAGATCTGTTTATCAGAGTTAAAATTTTCAAGAAATGCAGTGCAAAATAAGTACTTTATATCTGAACTCCTTATCATTTCAATTTTAGGCAAAAGTTTTTTTTTCTTTTGAGACAGAGCCTCAAGCTGTCACCCTGGATAGAGTGCTGTGACATCACAGCTCACAGCAACCTTCAATTCCTGGGCTCAAGCGATTCTCCTGCCTTTGCCTCCCAAGTAGCTGGGACTACAGGTGCCCACCACAATGCCTGGCCATTTTTTGCTTGCAGCCGTCATTGTTGTTTGGCGGGCCCGGGTTGGATTCGAACCCGCCAGCTCAGGTGTTTGTGGCTAGTGCCTTAGCCCATTGAGTCACAGGCGCCGAGCCAGGCAAAATATTTTTTTAAAGGTATCTTTCAGGAACTAAAAGTGTTGGCATCATGCTACTGGGATTAGCTAATGAGTTCAATTGCCAACTGGCAGCCCAACAGGTACTTCTCCCTTACATCTGAAATATGGCCCAAAAGATGAAACAATGGTTTTAACTGAGCTTTTGCTGCAGAGCATGGGAAATTTTTAAATCCATGACATTTAGGAAAAAAATCTATAACATGGTATTTCTTCTCTTGGGAACCTCCCACATCAGTCAAACCCAGAACAAAGTGGCAACACTATTTGCCTACATCTGCTGTTCAATACACTTATCTCAAAATCAATTCCATGAAAAGAAAAAGGGTTCCATCTATTAAAAAGTTAAGGCAAATTTTTATACTAATTTACCTCTTGGAAATTCACAAGAAGAAACACCTTGAACATTATCCAAGCCAACAGTTTCTAAACTCATTCGACCACAGAGCCCTTTTTTCCCTCCTTAAGGTAACACTTACCATCCCATAGAACTAGTGGTCAGTAGCATATACCACGTGGCCACTGAAAAATGCTACCAAGGGAAGATGGGCATCCACAGTTACCTATTCTTTTTTTTTTTTATGGAGACAGAGCCTCAAGCTGTCGCCCTGGGTAGAGTGCCGTGGCATCACTGCTCACAGCAACTTCCAACTACTGGGGTTAAACAATTCTCTTGCCTCAGCCTTCCAAGTAGCTGGGACTGCGGGCCCCGCCATAACACCTGGCTATTTTTTGGTTGTAGTTGTCATTGTTGTTTGGCAGGCTTGGGCTGAATTCGAACCCGCCAGTTCTGGTGTATATGGCTGACGCCTTAGCCACTTGAGCTACTGAGCTACCAGTGCCAAGCCCAGAGTTACCTATTCTTGCTGTCCATTATTCCTCTTTTTTTTTTTTTTTGTAGAGACAGATTCTCACTTGATCACCCTCGGTAGAGTGCCCTGGTATCACACAGCTCACAGCAACCTCCAACTCCTGGGCTTAGGCAATTCTCTAGCCTCAGCCTCCTGAGTAGCTGGGACTATAGGCACCTGCCACAACGTTTGGCCATTTTTCTGTTTTGCAGTTCAGCTGAAGCCGGGTTTGGACCCACCACCTTTGGTATATGGGGCCAGCGCCCTACTTGATGAGCCACAGGCGTCGCACCCATTATTTCTCTTTAGGACAGAAATTATGACCAAAGCATGAGGCCCAACAGTTTAATAAGAAAGCAATCAGTATAAAATAGTCTTACTTCTCTTTTGTAAAAACGCCAGCATTATAAAGAGTATAAGTTTTTGCACTGAATCCCAGTGACAGCAAAACAGTTTCCCTGTTAAAAGTGAGCACAGGTCAATCAAGTTCATTTACAGATGCCTGTGGTAACTCTATCTAGCTTGGATAAGGTTCCCCTGAGCACTACAGCAGGCTTTATTATTCAATGCAGGCAGCGGGGCACCCAGGCACTACGGAGCTGGGGCTGCCTCCACGTAAACATAGAGAAGTAAACTTTCTGGGCCTGGGTCTTTCCTCAGTAAAATAAAGATATTAGACACTACCTAAAGGGGTAGAGTAAGGATCGAAGATAATGAATTTAATGTGTCTGGCACAGAGCAATTGTCCAGTAAAAAAGACATTCTTCTTTATTCATATCACCTTTCTCTTGCTTAATATGACCTTGTCCTCAATAGGAAACACATGAAGCCAATATAAAACAAATACTGTTTGTACATGAGGAATATGACTATGGTGACAGAGTGCATGGTATCTGATGTCACTCAGAGTGTCTTTGAGCCCTGATTTGGCACTTACTCGCAATTTGACCTTGGACGCGTTAACATATCTCTCTAAGCCTCAGTTTCAGGACTGACAAAGCCAAACTAATACTGGATCCTACACTATCGAGTTGTTATGAGGTTGTGAGGCAATAGACACGAAGTGCTTACATATCCTTGGGACAGAGTAAACATGCAATACATAGCGCCTGTTATGGCTTCCCTTAATCTTACTGTTACTTACCAGCCCACAGAACACAGCATATGCCATACCTTGTGGAAACTTGAAACGGAAAAATGAAAAACTCTTTTTTTAAAAAGGAGAATTTCGAGGAGTTTACTTATGTTTGTACACTTGTCTAACGTTTCCTAATAGTTTAGCTCAGACATTACCGCCGGCGAGCATGGCAGGATGACATCAGAGCACTGATTTACATTGGACGTCTCAGAACACTAATCCACTTGTTCTTTCTGGCCTTGCAGGTTCAGTGGCCAACATTCCCCCTTGCATCTTGAGTCAGATACAAGTCCACAATTAATGTAAGGATAGTTCATGTGCTAGCTTCTAAGTGCAAAGGAGCATCAGCTTTCCCGCTGGGTGCGGAAAAAACAAACATCACTCCTTCCTCACAGGTCTAAACGCCATGCCCTAAGCTAGGTGAAGGCCTTCCAGCTGGAGGGAAGAAGGAGTCTCTAGGGCAAGAAAAAGGGTTAGAAGCAGTGAAAGAGTCAGGCACTCTGCCTTCCTTTACCTCCCCTAATCCTGCATGAGATTATATTAGAGCCCTTTCAAAGACAGGGGCTACACTCCTCGTTTAGAATTTCTGAAGGCTACACATAAGGCATAAGATGCAGTGAAGCCAGGCAGAAGGTGTCAAATCTGACCCCCTACCCTGTATCCCCCTCTGCTCTTAAGCGGTCTGGGAAAGAACTGATATAATTCCAGACAACAGAGAAAACTGGTGGACTCAGCAGGAGGAGGCAACACGCATAAGGACGGGGTGGCATCGCAGGTGGACAGAACCCTTCACCACACCAGCATCAGAGAGTAGGGCGGCACTGCAGATCAGAGGATCGCCTGGCTGAGGAGCCCAAGTCACCAATCAAGGTCATGGCATACATGGCCCAAGCTAGGAACAGGCCACCAGCCTTGACAGGGGCAAACGGAAAAGAAGCCACCCTTGGGTCTTTCCCAACACTGTTGCCAAGGCAATGAACAAGCCTCAGGTGCTTCTAATTGATTTCTGTGATAAAATCCAGGAGGGAGTTTGAATTCTCAGTGTGACCTAATTTAATGGGAAAATCTATGCATTGGCTAAAGAAAACCTAGAACTAACTAGAATCACTTGGTTACTGTTTGGTAGCTAGAGGCTACAAGTGAGAAATCAAAGCACTGTAGAAATATTTAACATACACGTTCATGAACTTTTGACACCGTGGGCTTCCACAGTCCACTTGTGCCCCAGGGACACTGTCCCAGGCCAAGGGGGTTCACTCAGGCCTTCCTTGTCCCTCTACCTGCCCTGATCCCCAGAAAACATGGACTCATTCCAGGAACAAAGTTAACTAACCAGCTAAGAAGTACATACAAGTTAACTAACCAGTAAGAAGTATATACAAGTTAACTAACCAGCTAAAGAAGTACGTGCAAGGTAACTAACCAGCTAAGAAGTACATGCAAGTTAACTAATCAGCTAAGAAGTACATACCTGCCCATGGTACTTACTTATTAGAAATATCACGAAGGAAACCAGGATCAGACTGACAATCAGCATAATTAGCAGCCCCACAAAATATAGACGCCTGCTTCCACTTTCTGAGTTTGTGCCCAGGACTGGGATTTTCTCCTCTAGAGCTAATATACAAAACAAAAAAAACAACAAAAACTCCTAAGCATACTACTTGTCCTCAGAACTGAACAGTACCCCCTATTACAGACATGCACTACAGATACACCCCATTCCTTCCAACAACCCTGGAAAGTGGACTTAGGCTTTAGAAATGCCTTTGGGCTGAGATCAATTTGTGAGTGATTTGCCTTCTTTTTTCTTGGCATTAGAGAAATAAGCAGAGTTAAGCTATGTCCTTGGACCTGTTTGGAAAGTTCTTTGAAGACCATGTTAGCCCTGAAGTAATCAGGACTTGGATTTTTCTTTGAGGTGAGAACGAAGATAAAGGGGAAAACTGATGGAGGTTCTCATGCCCTTTTCCCAAAGTAACACAGAGGTGGAACAGCTGGGTGTGGGGCACCTGCCCGGGGCGGAAGATTGAACTGAACACTCTGGAATACCTCCCTGAAATTCCTTTTATTATAGGAATAATCGTTATGCCTACATCCATTTAAACAAAAGTGTCCCTGATATGTTTTAGTTTCTTAAATCTGTCCTCAGGGTGCTCTGGAAACAAGGTTCTTTTAAATGTTTTGCAGTGGAACGGAGAATGCAACTACTTTTATAGAACAGCTTGGTTCACCCAAACCATGAATTATCTGCATGTAGTCACCACTTACAGTCTAGCTGCCTACCCAGGTGAAATTAAATAATAAATAATGAAACTCTGGGGTGGTGGAGACTGCTGAATTACTTTTTGTATGCTGCCCTACTTGGAATTGATCCACTCACTTCACTGTGCTCCTTGATTCTGGTGGGATGGGTGACTTGTGCCCCATGCTGTGGGAGTGCGTCCTATATCACCCCTCAACAGCATTGCCTCCTAGTCAAAGCAACAGCACAGACTGACAGCCGAACATCTACTTCTCTTTAGAATGACTGCAATAAACACAGGTGAAAATCTGAACTTATTAAAATGAAGCAAAAACTCAGAAAGGATTTACAAGAACAATAGATACAAAATTGGGACACTAAGTTTAGATGCATAGAGAAAAAAGTGGCAAATGACTAATAGCACAAGCATTTGAATGTCAGCATTTAAGCTAGAAATGTTAGGGCTCTGAACGGTCTGATAGAACACATTTATAATATTTAGGGGGCAAAATAGACATTTAGCATTCAGTAGATTTTGTTGTGCTTCCTTTACTCCCTTTTCTAGCCCTTTAATTAGGCAACTTGTGATTTGTAAGTAGAAAATGAAGTTGACTTTCTTGCCCAATAGAATTTTAATGATTTTTAAAGAACTAGATGAATGTGTTGAGCATTTTCTCAGTATACACTAAAATGAGGCCTCTTCAGAAAAGTGGGCGTCATTGGTGGCCACTAATTGGTGACTAGCTAGCTGTGGCCACCAGAAGGCCAAACAAAGTCAAGGTCTGTAAAGCTCCAGTCCTTCCAGGACAGATACTCCACAGGATCATCTCAGCACTTTTTTTGTCTTTAATTTACGTTTCCTTTAATTTTTACCTTTCCTCCCTGGCCAGACTGGTTGAGATGGTTAGAATTTTTGAAGACAAGAGTTCAAATCTTGTTTAGAAGCCAAGAAAGACCCAAATCCTATCAAGTATTCAGGGGACAAAAATCAAAACATGCCTAGCAATAAGTAGCATTTCCAGTGGCAAGCTGTGCCCACTCTACCCACCATACCCACATATCCACATTGGCATTTGCTATTTCTAGACAGCCCAGGAGCTAGGAAGGGCCACCATGCCTTCCTGGGCACACGTACGGAACAGATGCTGAGATCCGGCAGAATAGAGACTCAGTTTGTTTAAGTCATTTATGGAATCCACAACATAAAGCTTTCCATCTTCACAAATGCCACCAGAGCCAGTGTCCTGGGAAGAATGATTCATTGTCCCTGGAAGAAAACACTGATGTGAAAAACGAGGGTGGGCTAAGGAGCTCAACCTGTTAAGAACCACAGCCCACAGGAAGCCCAACAGGCATAAGAAGAACTGCTCACAAATATACTTTTTTCAGCTAAGGATCTAGAAAGGCTTTACTTATCCAAAAGAAAATATTTCCTTTTGTACACAACTTCACAATTATTCTTTTTGCTTTGCTTGCCAGGAAGCTCAGGGTGAAATGTGTGGCCCAAGTTCAGGAACTACATCACTGTTTATACCCTCCTTATCTGCACATGCTCTTTGGATTCCTCAGTTCTGCCTGTATTTTCCCTGGACTTCTTTTTTACTTTGTAATTGAGTTTTAAATTTTTCCTTTTCGGCTCAGCGCCTGTGGCTCAATGGGCTAAGGCGCCAGCCACGTACACCTGAGCTGGTGGGTTCGAATCCAGCCCGGGCCTGCCAAACAACAATGACAGCTGCAACCAAAAAATGGCGGGGCATTGTGGCGGGTGCCTGTAGTACCAGCTACTTGGGAGGCGGAGGCAGGAGGCTCACTTGAGCCCAGGAGTTGGAGGTTGCTGTGAGCTGTGATGCTATGGCACTCTATCCAGGGTGACAGCTTGAGGTTCTGTCTTAAAAAAAAAAAAAAAAAAAATTTCCATTTTACTCCATTGTTCATGTTCTGGCGAGATGCCTCAAATCCTTTGTGCAAGGAGACCAAGTATAAATATATAGAAAGACAAAATTAAGCTAGTCAGCCTGTGGCCATATCAGGGGTCCTCAAACTACGGCCCACAGGCCACATGCTTTGGTGTGAATTGTATTTGTTCCCATTTTGTTTTTTACTTCAAAATAAGATATGTGCAGTGTACATAGGAATTTGTTCATAGTTTTTTTTTTTAAACTGTAGTCCGGCCCTCCAACAGTCTGAGGGATAGTGAATTGGCCCCCTGTTTAAAAAGTTTGAGGACGCCTGATAAAGATTCTCCATGAAAGAAGAGGCTACTGCTGTGAGCTGCTCTAATCGCATGAGGCTTTAATACAGAATTGTAATTTTTATACTCTCCCTTAATATAGCACATGAATCCTTACCCTCACATGTTTCCTTCAGCCACTAGGTGCTGGCCGTGAGTCCACAGGATAAAATCTTAGCGAACTTAAATGCCATTAAGAGGCATTTTTTTTTTGCCAAATCTAATCGCTTTTTATTAAATTATAACTTTGTACATGGATGCATTTATGGGGTTCAGGGTACTGCTTCGCTATATAATGTGAAATGCTTACATTGAACTATGTAACACATCCATCACCATTATACTCATTTCTTAATAGTTTTGAAAAGTACCATTGCATCATGCACATTAGGTGAGGTCTCCCTGAATACCCTTCCTCCTCCCATCGCCCCTCCCCTCCCCTCTCTCTCCTCTTCCTTTCTACTTTCTGGACTGTAGTCATGTTTTGCCATTCATATGAGTGTGTAGGTGTATGACGAGGCATTTTGCTAGAATCCAGGACCTCTGAGGTCTCTTCCATCTGCCCTTAAAGTGCACTCAGTTAATAAATATTTTTTAATATTTACGTTAAAGGAAATATTTTCTAATGACAACACAACTTCAAGCAACACTGAAAACCCTAGAGATTAAAAAGGCCCACATTAAGAAGTCTCTCAAGCATAACCGAGAACCTGTGGCCATTTAATTATGTGAAAAGAAGGATGTAGGAAGACTAATTCCGATTACATACAAAAGCTTTCTTTCATTATCTCTTTCGAAGACGAGTCTAATAGTGATAGAGGATTTTTTGATCTACAAACGATGTTAGGCATGCTGTAGTCTAGCCCCTAATCTTTCTACGAATGAGGAAATGGAAGCTCAGCAAGGAAAATGCACGATCACACATTGGGCTGGAGAAGGTCTAGACCCAGCCTTTTGCCTGGTGTTCACTGGGTTTTCCCTTATGCTGCCTTTTGGTTCCATATGCCTCTTCCAAATCTTCTCTCAAGACTCAATTCAAATATCACCTCCCTTAAGAATAGAGAGAACCAGGCAGTGCCTGGGGCTCAAAGGAGTAGGACGCTGGCCCCAGATATTGGAGGTGGTGGGTTCAACCCTGGCCCTGGCCAAAAACTGCAAAAAAAAAAAAAAAAAAAAAAGAAGAGAGCGAGAACCAGAGAACGAAGCCCTGTCTTTCTGCCTTTGCTGCATCCTGTGTATTCTCCTAACAGAACATCTGTAGTATTTTGTTGCATTTGTTTGTTTACATCTTTGACTTCCCCCCTAAACCTAACTCCTTAGTGTAGGGACCAATACAACTTTTCAAATGCCAGGTTTAGAAGCCATTGACATATGTTAAGATGGAACATCTATAATACTTAGTTAAGGACTTAAATCTATTTTCAAAAGAATTGGGGGCAGTTAATAATAAGTATACTAGCAGAAATAAGATTGAGGGTAAAAATCTTCGTGTGCTTTCTATCTGGACCCCAGTGAAGTAATAATAAATATTGTGCCTGCCTATACGTAGGAACACATTACTTACTTCCTGTTACCATTTGTTAAATTTCCTTTAACACCTAGCAACAGAATGAAGAGAAATATAATTGGAGTTCAGAGAAACTAAATTCAGAAAAAAAATGTATACACCTATAGAAGATCTGAAAAAACATTATTAGCCATCTACTAAATAGCTTAAACAGTACTCTAGAATATTAAAAACCAGCAATTTCCCGGTAATACCTAAAACCTACTTTATTTGTGAAAAATGTGCTCCCAGGAACCTAGCTAAGAAAAGCAGAGAGCTTGAAGAGTCATGAACTGATTATAACTTTTGCAGACTTAAAGCTAAAAAGTGTTTCAGTTATCCTGAAATGTAATTAACAAAAACACAATTCCCTGAGTATTTCAGATAAGACACTTTAAATATTGATAGTAAATATTAATACTGATAGTAAATAATGAACTCCAAATACACTTTCATTGAACATTTCTAAGGAAATGGCTTGATAGAACAATTAAAAAAAAGAAAAAGCAGCAGCAAATAGTGGAAGATCTTAGAGGCCAATCAAAGCTAATCATTTTACAGATAAAACCAAGGCCCAAAAGCACTGATACATGGCTGCAGATTTCAAAGCAATTCTTAGAAGCATTTCCTATCTTACCATCTCTTTATACTATATTTGGCCAGGAATAAAGGTTGTATGGGTCACATCATAAGATCATTGTTCCAAACACAGCTTCTATTTTAGGCTTGGTGACTGACACTTGTTTGTTTATGGATCTCTGACTTAATATCCGTGAGCCTTCGCTTCCCCTTCAGGAATGTAACTGCCATTACTTAAACCTCACATGGAGGCTTATTCAGTGTTTGCAAAGTAGAGAACCAGCTAGAAAATCACGGCCACAAAAACTGACTTTAAGAGCACAGCTAATAAAATCTCCAAATTAGTGGCCTTGTTCTCTACTCAAAAGGTCACTCAGAAAGAACTAAGGCAACAAGTTAGAGTGGGTTATGAAGAGATCTGAAAGAAAATTCTTTAGAGTGAAGTCACAGAGCTAATACATGCCGTGTCTGTATATTTTTAAATGAATTGCAACATGCAAATGTAAAATAAATAACTAGTAGAGAAAACAGAGTTGGGCATCTTTCAAGGCTTCTAAGAGCCTGCAGATGACTCATGAGTCTGCTAGTAAATGGATGGATACAAGGACACTTGGCCCTCACACCAGGACCCACAGCTGCTCGACACCCAGTGGTTACTATATTTGGCATGTCTAAATGAAGGCATCCAGGAACAACCAGCAAAGCTGGAGAAGCCAGCCTTACTAGCAACTCCGCATCACACTGACTTAATCCTCCTTCCCAACTCCAGTGTGCAAATTTGCTTATTCACCAAGATTGGCTAAAGCAAAATTCTTTTAACAGAAACCTATCTAACACCTGAAGCTGAAACATGTAAGTAATTTCATTTTCCTCTACCAGCTGATTCTTTTTGTCATTTAAGAATTCTTTGGCAACTATCTTTATTCTGACAAATGAAGATTAGTTATCCATGAAAGATTGCTTTGTGCTTTATTTTTTCCCACAAGGGCTTGGTATCAAACCATAGAAATAACTCACACCCATACTGCTTGCCACAAAACCAGAATTGTTACAGGAAGGCTTAGTTCAAAGCTAATAAGCTTTATTGAGTAAGTCATGGTAATTTGTTCTTTGATTTCATTTCAGAAACCAATGCCTCTTCACACCTAGGAAGTAATTTTAAAAATCAAGTCTAAATCATTTCAACGAAAGTTAAAAGCACAGAGCACATGCAACAGAGCTTCCCAGACTCAAGAATCATAATTCAGTCTCAGTAGAGAAACAGCATGCAAATTACTTACAAAAATGTGAGCTTTGACTGGTAGGTTACCAGAAAAATTAAAAAAAAGAAAAAAAAACAACTAATTATTCAGGAGCAACTACAACAAAAATTTTCTACAAATTCCGTAGTTCTTCCTTTGCCTTCCTTCAGCACACAAGTGTTCCTATGAAGGTCATAAACCCCAGCATGAAACTGTTGTTGGTCTATATTTAGTGTTAATTTAGCCAAGCAGGGTAAGATTCCAAATACTGAGTTTTTTCATAATACCTAAGGTTGAAAATATATTACTGAAACTATGCTTTAAAAAGAAAACAATGACAAAAAAAGAATCGTGCCCTGATTTAGTTGATACCGATGAGGTCCTTATCTGACTGAAGTCAATGTCCTTACGGCTGACGCTGACGCAGCTGTGTAAGCGGACACCACAATTCCAGCACTCCGCCACAGTGCTCCCATATATAAACATCCTGCTGCAGGCAGGAACTGCCACTGTGAAGACCAGCTTGTAAGGACTCCAGACCGGCCAGAGAACTGCAGTAAACAGGAACAGAAGATGCTGTGATGTCACAGCTAGGATGATGGCAAGTCAAACTCCTGAGCCTTCCAGGAGCTACAAAAAGCAGTTGTGAGTGGAAGACTGTGAGTGGCCTGCACCTTTAGTCTGCAGGTGAGGGAAGCACTTCATTCTATCAACCTCCTTTCCTTTTCAAAGGCTTTATTCTGAGTTTTGCAGAGGAATGTCTGCCTCTCGCTTGTGTGGTTCCCTCATAAACATGCCAAGGAGCTTCTGCCCTCTGGTGTACATACAAGATGCTACAGTGATGAGATCTGAGACCACTCAAACCCTGGGGTTCCAGATCACAGAGCGATCCCAGCAGGATACTGAGGCTTAGACTGTAAATAGATAATACCATCCTTTGTTATCCTCCCTTCCATGGCCATGTATAGATGGACATTATTCATCCTTGAAACATTGTTCACATCATTAAACACGTGCTCCACAAAATTTTGAGGAAAAGTAAGCATCATAGATCCAAGGACCAGTTCTTGGAGGAAGACAATATAGCTGGTTAACTATTTTTTCAGAAACATACTATGCATTTAAAAACTATGCAAAATTTCTCTGAAAAATAAAATGCTCACATTAGCGATTTTATCATGCCCAATTTAAAAAAATTTCCTAACTAATGTACCTGTCTTAGACCATCTATCCTTTCAAGAAATAGAAGTAATGCCTTTTTTTTAAATCATTTACTGTGTTTTTCCTCTCTTATAACCTTATAACTGTGAAATATTAATCTTCCATCAGAGATATGGGAAATTAAGACTATAAGTAGCAGAGATGAGAATTAAACCCAAATCTCACATCAAAGTCTACATTCAACTACAACCAGCCAGGCAGATGTGACTGGTTTTCCACCAGTTAGATGTGTGGAAAGCCACTTAAGAACAAAGCAAGAACAGATTACTTCATTTTAACTATCAGGTAACTGAAAGGCTACAAGATTTGAGTCAAAGAAGAAAATAGGTATTCCACCATGAATTGTTTAATCTGGGGACATTTTCAAGAACTTCTTCTTGCTTTTCTTTCAAATGTTGTATCTCAAGGTATCACTCCCAGGAAACTGTAATCAAAGACTTGAGTCACAGATACCAAATGCCTCAAAATCCATGTGCGGAAAAAATAAATTGGTCAGGGACCATATCAAATTCTTTCAAACCAGCAAGATTAACCAAGAATCAATGAAATGATTTGTCACACATTTTACTACTTTCAAGAAAACACATTTATATATTTAGTCCCCAGTAAGCCTTGTCCAACATTTACCCATGCATTTTCTGAACAAAAGTCATCCCTGCATAAATTCAATATGCAGATTAATATTCTACTCTTCCTACCCAAGCCCCCAGTAAAAAGTCACAATAGGAATAAAAATCACAAAACCACAAGAATGAAAATGTAAAGAAACAGTAAGCTCAACAAATGTATTGAAGAAACAGGGCTGTCATCAGTAAGGGTGAGCTGGCCAACCCTGCCGAATTCAGGCAGGCCTAGATTTGGAGGCAACAGTGACACGTGGTGCTAAATACAGGTAGGTAATTTAATGTTAGCCAAAAGCAAAATGCAATAAAGCTTGGAAAAGCATGTTAAGGAAATTTCTCACAAAGAAAAATAATAAGGTCCAAATCTCAATTAGGAGCCCCTCTATCTTCACAGAGTTCCAAAACAAAGAAAATGAAGAATAGGTTTAAGTGGGAGATTTAGAACTTAAAAATATTTTTTAAAAAAAATTTTTTTTCTAAGCCCACCAAAGCACAGTATAACACTACGGAAGACATTTTGAGAAAAATAAAAATTGCATCAGCTATCTCTAGATTTTGCTAATCAGAAGGTAATAGAGCAATACCTTCAAAATTCTGAATTTGAATACCATTTTTTGTCAATTAAAATTTTCAAAAATTCCCAATTTGATTTTCTACCTAGAATTACATATATGAAGCAAACTATCTTTCAGAAATGGCTCAACATAATTGACCTCTTATGTCCTCATTCCTAAGAAACTACTGAAGGAAGTGTTGCACTTTAACAACGAAGTCAATAATGAATGCATGGGGTCCCAAACTTGTGGGATCTAACTCAAGAGAAAGGAAAACAAATCCCCAGGGTGACAGAAATGTCATCTCGGATGAGGGATAAACTTGTCTAGATTGAGACAAGTACAGAATCAAGAAAAGTTTTACAAAGTCACTTGGGAATGTTTAGGAAGAATTAGTGATGTGCACAGAAGTCCAAAAAGTAAGACAATTAGCTCTAAGACAAAAATGTTATGAGAATCAAAATGCAGATGCCATGAACATACAAATATAATCAAATAATGCAAACAATGATGCTGACTTAACTAAGAAAATATTAGAAGGATGGCAAAGGAAAGAAGTCTTCACCTGTCTTAATAAGAAGCTGACAAATATCTAAAAATAACGAACAGAAATAGCTGCGTGAGCATATTATTTAGAATCCTGATACCAAGGAGCTAGAAAAAAACTGAAGGCTGATTGCCTGCTGGGATAGGACTAAGGATGGGAAAGGATGGAGGACTGGGCTTTCTTCCTTATAAGCCTTCAAGTACTATTAAACTATGCACTAAACACTTTAATAAAAAATTACTTTTGTTTAAAATTATGTATATATATATGAAGTTGAAGATTTAGATAAACTTTCTATTTGCTATTTCTTTTCCATGGTTCTAACCCACTTGGAACGTGACAAAGTGACAACACACAAATCCGAATTCTAGATTCCAACTCTGTTTTCCATTGTACTATAGGAAGGACAGAACTCAGCAAATAATTCTTACCCAGGGAGACATCAGACCTTCCAGGAGTCACAGGGATGTAGATGAAACAGTACACTCATTGGAAAAAACACCTTTAAATGATTTAGGCAATTCTCGCTAAGTAGATACTTCCCCACCTCTGTTTTCTACAACAAGGATATCAAACAAACAAGTCTGCAGCTTCTAAGCTACATATGCTGCTTGCACTATGAAATTTTAATCACAGGTTTAATAATGAAATTGTAATGCATTTTCAAAATGCTTACAACTTCTCATAAAATAAAAATACCTCCTATGGGCAACCAAGCAGCAATATTCTTATAAGTCAGAAACTTGAATCCCAGCGATACATTGTTACATTTTTTCCACTGAGTTTGTTTTCAAACAGACAAATAGCTGTGTCCCCCTCCCAACCTGGCTTAGTCACTTTGAATTTTGTACCTCAAAGCTATAAATAATGTTTCTTCTATTGGAAAAGAAACATTTTCAGTGTGAAAAGATCTTTATTTCAAAATAAAATGCACAAAATCTCACACAGCAGATAGAAATCAGTGTTACTGCTCTCATAAGGTTAAAGGTAGCAACCTTTCTGGCATATGCTAATTCATCAGGAACTCCCAGTAGCTGAATTGAATGGCCTTTAAGTGCAGCTGTGAGGTCTCAGTATAATTCCTTTTGTGGATCCCAGTGACAGGATTTAAAAAGCTACAGTCCATTTAAAATTAAAAATACGGCAGCTTTTCTAGAAGAACTAGATCCCAAAAATTATATCCAGAACTCTTGTCTAAGGTATTAAATTAAACACCTTGTATGTCAATATAACCAATCAGTAATTTTTGACAACCAGAATCTAAGAAATTAAACCTTGGCTAATCATTTTTCTTATCATGAAATCAAAATTAAACACTCTTCCATAATAAATAGAATATGTTCAGACATTACAAACATTTTATTCATGTTTACTGATGATAGTTACAGAGAACATTCAATAATCAGAACTCACCATTGGCAATACTGTACATTAAATTACAAGCAATATAACCCACACTACAAAAGTTATCTAAGTTACTCCAAGATAAAAACTGTCTCTAGAGTTTAAATACATTAGAAATAGGAAAAAAATAGAAATTAGAAAATAGTCTTCAAGTCTGAAAATCTAGAAGAATTCTCCAACATCTGCTCTCTTATCTCGACATTTGCTTCGAGCTTTGGTTCGAGCTTTGAAGGCTGCAGAGTTATATAAATGCTGAAATGAAGAAAAGAAAAATACATGATCAGTAAGACTTAAGATATTCTTATAAAATGGGGGCAAAGGGGTTAAAAATCACAAAGGAAAGAAACAGACTATTTTGACCCTATAAATATTTGAAATGTTTATAAAACACACAAAGAACAAGGAAGAAAATGAACAGATAAAATAGCTAATGGCTACTCTATATTAAGAAAATTAACCAAATATGTAAAATACCAAGAAAAGTCCAACCAAAAAAAAAGTGGAGAAAGGACATCAACATTTAATCTGATCTAAGAAAAATCATGACTCATGTGAAGAAGTCCTACCTGCTATCAATTAAAATAAGAAGGAAAGCAATGGGTTGCCATTTTCTAATACCAATTTAATAAATGTTTAAAATCACAAAACCCAATGCTGACAAATGTACAATAGCTACATGCCTTCATTCACCGCTGGAGACAAATATAAGAGAATAACTTTGGAAGGTAATTTGGTAATACATATCAAAAGTCAGAAATGTGACCCTGTATTCCATACAGGGGATTTCTTCAAGGAAATAATTCAAAAGAGAAATGCATATAAAAATAATAACATTTATTAAAAAGCTTTAAAATACCCAACAATTATGTGTTCATAAAACTAATAAAATACTAAGGTTCTATAAAAATATAATTAAACACTTCACACCTACCAAGACAGCTACAATTACAAATAAAAAGCAAATAATAAACGAGCTTTGGTAAGGATGTGGAGAGACTGGAACCCTTACAATGCTGCTGATGGGAATGTAAGACGGAGCTGCAGCGTGGAAAACAGTCTGACAGTTCCTCAGAATGACCACATGACCTATATTCCACTCCTAGGTAAAAGCTCCTGCATTTGTCCGTCAGTGTTCACAGAAGCACTATTCACAAGGGCCAAAAGATGGAAATAGCCCAAATATCCTTCAGCTGATAAATGGATAAGCAAAACGTTGGTAAATCCATATAAGGGAATACTACTTCTTCCACAAAAGGAATGCAGCTGTGATACATGCTGCAGCATGGAGGAACCTAGGCGACATTACTCTCACTGGCAACAGCAGACACCAAAGGTCACTGTGGTCTGGTTCCATTCACATGAAACATCCACAACAGGGAAATCCGCACAGGCAGGGAAGAGGTTAGTGGCTGCCACCGGCTGGGGGGAGAGGCGACTGAAAGTGACGGCAAATGCACACAGCGCTTTCTGTGGAGGTGTTGAAAACGTCTGGAACGAGTGACAACTAGTGACAGTTGCACAACATCATGAATTTAATAAATGCCAGTGAACTGTGCTCTTCAAAATAGATATTATGTGAATTCCACCTCAATAAAAAAACAAAAATATAATTAAGGATTTTGGAAAGTAACAAGTGAAAATGGCATTAATTGCGATTTCTTTTTTCTTTTCTTTTGAGACAAAGCCTCACTTTGTCACTCTTGGTAAAGTGCTGTGGCGTCACAGCTCACAGCAACCTTATACTCTTGGCTTAGTTGATTCTCTTGCCTCAGCCTCCCAAGTAGTTGGGACTACAGGCACCTGCCACAAGGCTTGGTTATTTTTAGAGATGAGGTCTTGCACTGGCTCAGGATGGTCTTGAACTAAAACAATCCACCCGCCTCAGCCTCCCAAGTGCTGGGATCATAGGCATGAGCCACTACACCTGGCCTGTATTAATTACTATTTAATGTTATAGATTCTCTGCGTAGCTTCCTCATTTATAAAATGAATCTGGTATTTCACTAAGTAGGCTATTACCTGATATAAAAGCAGCACAGTGTAAATACGTATTCTTAAATATAAAACTCCATAGAATAAAAAGAAACAAAAAATAAAAATGATTTCTATGAAGGTAGTGGGATTATAGGTAGAAAAAAATTGTTAAAGCCCTCCACACTCTAAACACAGTAAAGCTTCTACACCTTTATATAGCTATCTTGTGTGTAACATAATGAAAGTTTAAAACTCCATGAGCTAAGTTCCCATCACCCAACAGAGTCAAAGCTTTGGTGCCACTATTCTTTGGTGCATTCAGTTCTATTGAAAACATAAACAAAACCTACCCTTTCAAAACGAGAAATCTTCATTGTTTTAAGCGTTGCAGCATCAAGCATCACTGGGGGTCCAAGGTCAAATACATTGCGAAGGAATTCATTTGACTTATGGGAAAGAAAAAGGTGACAAGGCTCAGTATTAAATATTATAGCTCTTTTTCAAGACCTAAAGTGACTCTGCTTAACAGAAGTTATATGTAACCTATAAATATGAACTTAGATCATTAATTCTTTCCAATGGCTTGAATCCAAGGAAGCTATGTCAAGTGATGTGCTTTCATACAAAGGTACCAGTAACATTCCACGAGAACGACACAATCCAAAGAAAAACAGTTCTGAATTTATTCAATCGTGCTTTCAATAATAAATTTACAGTTTTCTCACATGTAGAAGCAGTCTGGACGAATCAGTTAAATTCAAAAGCCAATCAAGGGAGCTGCATTCAGGACTGCTCCCTAATTTAAAAGCACACTTACAGAAAGGATGTCACTCACCTGCAAGTGGTACTGCATCCCTGATCCAAGAATCTCCTTAAAGGTGTCATAGGTGTGTTTTTTGACCCAGCAATCAATATACATGCGTTCGGGACCAAATTTAACGGTTTCTGTTGGAAAATCCCGTTCCTAGCCAACAGAAGAAGCAAAATTATCAAGGGCCCAAAGGGATCTTAAGTAAACACGATTACTAAACCGACATATAAACATGAACAATATGGTTTAAACTGATACTTTCTGACAGTGGACAAACTAAAAATTCCTATCCTTTATGTAAGGGTGTAGAATTTGTCTAGTTGTGTTAGACCTGAAGGCACAACTGAGTTCAAACAAACATTAATTGCAAAAACACACTGTTGTGAACATTTAAAAATTCCAATAGCATGCAACGAACTTGAGAAAAAGGTCTGAGTTGTTTGTATTAGTGTAGGAAGGGAATGGGAAAGCCGCAGCACAGTAGAAAGACAAATTGGTACCCCCAAAAAGAGGTGAAGTGATGGGCAGTAGAGATCTAGGGAATAAAGTGAATGGGGTTAACAGCACCAGCAAAAAGGAGAAGGTCAGCACTAGCAGTAACTAGGAGGCTCCAAGAGGTCTCATGTTAGGTTTATTAGAAAATAAAAAATAACCCTAGGTTTTAACATTTCAGGACTGGAATAACCCTGCCAGAAGACCACTGGAACATATAACCATGCGGGTGGGAGTACAGCCCAAGCCAAATGGAAATAAAGTTAATGGAACAAATACAGGATAGAGTTTTCAGGATAAACAAGTCACCCAGAATGGTGGCAGAACCTGCTAAGAAGAAACTGGCTGGTTAACTCTTTGATGAATCACGAAAATTAAGAGTAACTAGGAGGAGAAGGTTGATTGCCACAGGGACAGGAGAAAGGAGGAGATGGAACAAGGCGACTCCAACCACCTTCTCCACATCTACCCAGACCCCTTCTCACTCAGCAGACACCGTAGGTAACGTGTAGAAAAGAACCTGAAATCTAAAGCTAAGTGGACATGTCATCATGCCCTGGCTTGTGAGTTTCCCTGGCATGTGAAATGGGCCATCTCTCTCTCCCTGTGCCGTATGAGGGTTAGTACAGGTCTGAGAGAAGGGCACGTCTGGGCGGTGCACACGGGTTTATACCACTGCCTGGCATCCAACAGCACCTCAAAACCGGAATTCTATTCTTTCAACCTTCCAGAACTCTACCTCTTGCCCACTGTTAGAGTCATCGGTATCCTTACCTACCCCTCCCTCCTGTAGGTCACAGACCCCATCAGCACCAATTCAAGGCTAATCCCAATCTTTCACTTACACAGTTTGCCCTACCTGGGGGTTCTGACAACTAGGGATTGAAAATATTTAAAAAAAAAAAAAAAAATTCCATGTACTGAACATGTACAGGTTTTTCCCCCTTGTCAACATCCCCTAAACTACATGTAGAGTGTAACAATGATTTCCATAGCATTTACATTGTATTGGGTGTTATAAATCATCTCAAGATGATTTAAAGTATAGGGGAGGGTGTGAATAGGTTCTATGCAAATGCTATACCCTTTTATATCAGGGACTTGAGCTCAGATTTTGGTATCCTCAGGAAGTCCTGGAACCAATCCTCAGGTACTGAGGAACAGACTATATTCACAAATGCTCCTTTCTCTACTGGCTCCTTCTCCACAAACTGCCTCTAGCAAATAAAACAAAACAAACTCTCCCACAATCCAGCACTACACTCCAGCTATCAGCTCTCTTCCTCTCCCCGCGACAGCCATGCTTTTTAGAACAGTCAGGACACGTCATC
Source organism: Perodicticus potto (assembly GCA_963574655.1). NCBI lineage: Eukaryota > Metazoa > Chordata > Mammalia > Primates > Lorisidae > Perodicticus > Perodicticus potto. The sequence goes on along the minus strand of CAUYRH010138661.1, from coordinate 35,904 downwards.
TTCACATCCCATTCAGTTTTCAGTCCACTTCAGTCTGGCTTCTCTCCCATCACTGCACTGAAGCCGTTCTTCTGAAGGCTGCTGGAGCCCGAACCGAACGGATAGATCTAACACAGCTCTTCACTTTCTCACCTGACCATCTGCAGCGTGTGGCCATGACGAAAGAGCACAGTACAGGGGGTTCAAATTTCATCTTTGCTATTTACTGTTCCCTACCTACCCCTTTGGTCCCCATTTTTCATTTAAAAGGAGTTAACTTTATTGCTTAAGACCTATAATGAAAGTGAAATAAGAAAATCATACGGTAAAGTCTACGACTGTACCTAACATAGTAAATGCTTGCTGATTAAAGGAAGGTATGAGCTTCGAGAAAGGTTTTAAATGAAAAGAAATGGTGTGGCAGCCACTACCACACCTAAAAGGTGTGATCTTCTGTAGCAGCTGAGCAACCTTTGTTTAAAACGCCTATCCAGGAAGCAGGACCCTCCAAAGGCGGCTAGGTTCACAAAAAAAAAAAGACAAAAACTCTTAGCAAGGCTCTGAGGACAGGCCTTCTCATGCAGATGCAGGAAAGCAGAGGCTAGTAGAGGAACAGGAGACCCAATGGAAAGGGAGGGGAGGTCTTAAATCCTGAGATGAAGAGAAGGAAGTGGGGAAGGCCTGAGAGAGGAGATCATTACACCACAGGAAAGCAGCAGCTTCCATTTTCAGCAGTTCCTAAAGAGTAGACAAAGGGCCAGTGACTGCTGGTGAGCGTTGAGATTTCACCCATGTCTCCCTCAGGACGGTCAGTGCTGAGTGCTTGGCTGGCTTTAGCTGAGACTGTCAATGGAGTCGGTTGGGTCCCAGAGACCCTCTCAATCTACTTGAGGTGGGGCTTTGGCCTATCAATATAAAAAATCTGAAATCCAGTATACTGGAAAATGTAGGATCTAAACCTAGGAACAGTCTGCAGTTAAGTAAAAGAAACAGCTTGCTTAATTTATGGACATTTGCCACACTGATAAGACCAATTTCAATTCTTAATACTGATATCTGTTCATCTTAGGTTTTTTTTAAAGATTATATTATTATTAATTTTAGAATCCAGAGTAAATATTAAAATATTACTATAATGCATTTAGAGTTAGCATTAACTAAAACATTTAGATCCTAGAGGATTTCTTTTATATCCTAGGTTTTGCTGTTTCAAAAGCAGATTATTATTTTGAAATTTTATTTTATTTTTATTTCTTTCAGAGACAGGGTCTTGCTCTGTCAACCTGGGATAGAGTGCAGTGACAGGATCAAGGCTCACTGTAACAATGAGCTTCTGGGTTCAAGTGATTCTTCCACCCCAGCCGTGCCTCAGCCTCCAGAGCTGGGGCCACTGCAGCACACCACCACACCTGGCTAATTTTACTTTTAGTCTTATGTTGCCCAGGCAGGTATGCAATTTCTGGCCTTATGCGATCCACCTGCCTTGGCCTCCCAAGCACTGGAACTATAGGCGTGAGCTACCACACCCAGCTTAAAAGTAAATGATTAAAACGAAAAAAGTTAGGTATGTGAGAATTCGCTGGAACACGTTAAAAATGACTTGAGGTGGGGCCTTGGCGTTTTAAATTTTCATATACACATCAAATTGAATGATTCTGATAAAAGAACTGCCCTATCAGAGAGAAATAACCTGAGATACTCATTCTGTAAATCCAAGAAATATTTCGTACTTGGCCAACCAAAAACTTGTTAAAGACTTTAGTATTCTCCACAGTTGAGACTACCCTCACCCTACAGCTCAATTTTGGCCAAGCAGTTTAATCCCTGAAGGTTTCTAAATCAATTTATTTGCCATGTAGACTGAAAACAAGTTAGAGTATTACAGAACAAATTCAAGCATCAGAGAATGACTTTCAGTGGCCTTATCAAGATGCTGGGTTTTGTGATTGTATTTGGGGTTTTAGCACATAGCCTTCCTAGACAGATCACAAAGGTCTTTCTTTCCTTAAAGGTAATGTTAAGTTGGAGACTGTACTAAGTATGCATGTACTAAACACCACTGCTTTAAGATGTCAGGTACACCAAGGTGAAATACGTTACTATCGCTATATATCTTTTTATTTTTTTTAAACCTAAAAAAGTACCTTTATACACAGGCATTAAATTTTCCTTTCTTTGAGACGAAAAAAAAAAAAAGTCTCTACTTAATGTTGTTAAGAACCTGCTAGATCTTAAAATGAAGGTGAAATTTAATCACAAAATCACCCACTTTCTCACTTTGAAAGTTTCCACTTTTAAAACAGTGTCTAGTCCAGCATTTAAGAGGCCTACCTACCTCCACTGCCCTCAGGACATCTCTGAAAACTGACCGCTGCTTTCTCTTGTCCACTTTGGCCCGGTGTTTATTTCCATCTGTAGCCAAAGCCTTAAGCATCTGAGTCAAAGATTCCATATCTTCATAAAAAAAGTCCTGGTCAAGAGAAGCAATTTTATTTCATTAGTTACTGGTCCTCTTTTAGAGCTAACAAAAAACAGCCCACCAGTTGTACAAAACACAAATCTTCAGGCTATTTAGAGATAGTCAAAAATTAATCCAGAAATGCTGCCCATAAGATACTATATGACAGCAGAATAATTAACATTCCCCTTCCAAGTTTATCCAGATGCATTCAACAAATACCTATTTTGTGCCCATGCATATAACACATTACTGAGATTTCAAAGTTCAGGGAAGTATACCAATACCACTTCTATCCTTTGGCTCCCCAATCCCTAAGCATCAAATTCTGTGAATTCCACTTATTCCTATTCCAAAGGTGTAAGCTATCAGTAATGCTTTCTAAAAATGCTAATTTCTAATTTATTGCCATATTTCAAATAAGCAACAAAACACATCAGGTGCACAACTCAGGTGATTAAATTATTTAAAGCTAGAAAATGCTCTAATACCTTTAAGGGGAAAGTTACAGAACATATTACAATTTGCTATGACCTTAAACTAAGGGCTTCTTTCATACATTAAATGTGGCTGTACATTCAATACATCTATTTATCTGCAGTGTTTTTATTCCCTAACTACACTTTACAAGTACTGAAAACTAAAAGATGACTCAAACTTATTTAGTTGACCAAAACTAGAGCAGATACTTCTTACTAAAAAGTCAAAAGATAAGCAATCTCTAGTTTTAACTACTCATACTTGTTTAACACTTTTTACATTGGAGGTAATAATCATTTGATTTACTTCATTAAAATAAGCAGCTCTTATTCTGGACATTCCCCAAGCTATTTACATTATTATTTAATCACAAGAAGTATAAACATGCCTTAATGTCTAAAATGGAAAGATTACAGTGGTAAAGCATAAACTTGAAATTAATGTGACAGATATTCAGCTTTTAAGTACATAAATGTTTTCTTATCATCAATATTTTAGAATACATATTCTTAATTTCGTATCAAATATTTTCTTCCACTGTTTCCATTTAACCTATGCCTGAATTAGAGACAACACCCATTAATAAAATGCAGAGTAGGTATTAAAACAGACTAAAGTTATACTGACCTCTATATTTAAATTCTAATAAATTTAATCCCACCGTAACAAGATGGAATAGTTTTACTTATAAGAAATAAGTGTGAGGGGCAGCACCTGTGGCTCAAGGAGTAGGGCATTGGCCCCATATACCAGAGGTGGTGGGTTCAAACCCGGTCCCAGCCAAAAAAAAAGAAAGAAAGAAAGAAAAAAGTGTGAAATTTACTAGGTGTAGAATATAAATGTCTTAACACAATAACTAACAAAATGCTGTGAAGGCTATGTTAACTAGTTTGATGAAAACATTTTAAATTGTATATAAAACCAGCACATTGTACCGCATGATTGCATTAATGTACACAGCTATGATTTAATAAAAAAAAAAAGAAAGAAAGAAAGAAGTACATTTTAGGAACTGGCAGCTTTATGCATTTAATTGGCTACTTGTTGCTAGTTCTTTTATAGTATTCTCAAAAAAAAAAAAGATGTATAAGATTAAAAAGCCTACATAGAATAAACCAAAATTTAAGAAAATTTATACATTATCTTAATTTGTTCTAAGAACTGGGATTCTCAGAGCTCTTACCTCCCAGGGGTAAGAGCTTCCCTCTCCCAGGGGTAAGATCTCTGAGAATCCCAGTTCTTAGAACAAATTAAGATAATGTATAAAAATGTACCTCCCAGGGGACAAATGGCTATTACCTGGAGACATTTTTGGACACTGCAAATGTGAGGGTGGAGGTGTCACCAGCATCAGTGGGGGTGCTGCTGAACATCCTGCACAGACAGCCCCTAAACTCCCAACAACAAAAAATTATCCAGACCAAAATATCAATAGTGCCAAAGTTTGGAAATTCTAATGTAATATGATCTTACATTGGAAAAAACTCCACCTAGTTTATAGTTTGTGAATGACTGAGTTCTTTACACTAAAACTAGGGACAAATAAATGTTAAATATTTGGGGAAAAAATCTCCATCAAGAGCTTGGACATAAACAAGAAAGAAAAAAATTGTAACACATAACAAAAGTAGTCCATAAATAGCATCCAAAAGCCTATTTATTCAAGTTTAAGATAATTATATAATAACTATGTTATAAAATTGTATACTCTTTAAATAATGGCTTTCCATAGATACAAATAAACTTCTGAACTCTTATCAATAATAAAAAGATAGCAGCACAGTCATTACTGCACAACAGGGTCAAAAGTCCTGGATTAGAATCTTAGATCTACTACTTACTACATTAGTTTGAAAAATTATGTTTCATAATCTGTAAAAAGAGAATATCTATCCTCTCACAAGATGGCTGTAAGGGTTAAATAAAAATTGATCCCTCCCCAATTCACTGCAAAGTGCTAAACATTATCTCTAGAATGGCTTTATCTGACTCTATTCAAGCACAAAAACTTCTTTCTTTCAATCCCTGCTAATCAAGGCCGAATATCTTTGTCAAGGTATGGAGAAGTCTTTACACAAGGTCAGTTGCCCTAGTTAAAATCGCAGGAAACAAGAATGATGAGTTGCCCCTTCTGAAACGTAACATCCAAGACTTCAGATTTAACTCAAAGGAGTGTATTGTTAAGTTTTTGGATTCTTTTTTTCTCTTGATACTGTAGCACTAAACTTCCCTGTCAACTCAGGTGGGTAAAGAGGTAAGGAGAATTGGAGGAGGTCTAATTACATTCTCTTATATTTTACTAAGTCAGGCTTGGACCAGCATATCTGTGGCTACTAAGATCTGTAATTCTGCGCACCAACAGTCTGCCTTATTTTATAGTTCCTAGAAGGCCACTAGTAGACTATGGCCAGACTGAGGGAGGGCAACGCTCGATTCAATCAACACTTGAGGAGTTACAGCTAACATTTATACTGTATCTATCACGTATTTCCAGCAACTTTACAAGATAGCTACAAGTATTTTCTCCATTTAAAGATAAGAACACTGCAGGTATAAAGAAGCTTCTTAACATTATGCAACTAGTAAGGGTGGAAAACAGATCTGAACTGAGGCAGTGCAGCTCCAGAGCCCACTCTCATCTACTTGGCTATATAGCAAACACATACAGTAAGCTGGGGGAACTCGCATAAAGGAGTAATAATTCCTAACTTCAAATTTGAATAGTTTATTAATAATAATATATAACTGACTCATTCTTTAAAATCCAACTTAAAAGTCAGCTCTTCATAAGTTTTTTCTGTCTCCCAGGCAAACTTCATTGTACCACTAGATTCCAAGGTTAACAATATCACAAATTAATTTTGTTACCCAACATCTCTGAATAATTCAATGCCACTCATTTGCTGTAAGAACCTGTGTAAATCTGCCTATATATTCCATCAACACCCCAATTTTGTTCATTTCTGAATATCCAATATCTATACACACACAGCGATGTAAACAACTTATTACTTTAAAAAAAAAAAAGCAAACAAAAATACTAGGTTCTGTTTTGTAACCCCATTCATTTTTTATCTTTGGACAAGGATTTAAGTCATATTTTAAAAGGCTGGATGAGTTCTCCTGGCTATCCTGCATGAGTTATTAAATCAGAGAACAAAAGATGTATGGGTGGTAATGGATTTCTATTTATACAAATTTAAACAAACACATTCAATATGTACAATTAAATTGTATTATGACTTCAATTTTAAGACTTCAAAGGAATACCATTTCTAGCCAGTAAAGGAACATAGGATTAAAAATTGGGACATCTGGTTTCTGTGCCTTGAAGTTAAAGAGCCATTAACCAGCTCAATAAAATTAAACTGATTGCTAAATTTAAGTCCAATTTCTCACATGAGAAGAATCATCAGCTACTGATGCATTACCTTACCTATTTTGCCATGCATGTATAATGCATGCTTTCTTGCCCAAAATTTTGAGGGAAAAATTAGGATGCACATTATACATGTGTAACACTAATTCTACATCTATATAAATGTTTTTATATTCTCTTATTTATGCTTATGTGTCAAACTCTAAAAAGTGATTATTGATATCCATATGCAAAATAATACCCTGGAACACAGTAATCAGTTTTGTTGAACTTCCACCAAACTTGAAAGAAAAGCCCATTACACACAGTGCAAAATCAACAGCAGCAGACTTGATGACACAACTCGCCGTGATACCTGGTGGGCCCAGCAGCCCACAGCAGCCTATCGACATGTCAGTACACAAGCCCACTAGGGATCTAAGGAAGAAAAAGTAGATGCTGTGGATGCAATCAGCCAGTAATGATTTAACATGTTCCGGAAGAATCCAGAAAACGTCCATTACCCAGGTACGACCGGATGCTAACATTGTGGAATGGTGTTAAGAAAGATGTAGTGGTGAAATAGTTTTAAAAATATGGCATCAGCAATGCTAGGGATGAAACTGAAGATGATGAATTTTACCAAGATTGAGGAAAGTGACTCTTCAGAAGACTAGTCATATGGAAACTGAAGAAGGTGATACTTCTGATATTGACAGTGACAAAGGGCTCTTGGCCCTCTATGATGTGTAAATATCATAAATTTGTTACCAGAACATAAAATTTCTTGCACCGTAACGTTAAAAAAAAATGCTAAAATTCCTTTATAATACTAAACAAACAAACCAACAAAATAAGCATACCTAAATATAAACAAAAATTTGGACTAAAAGATTTTTTTCCCTAAAAGTTGGGGGGAGCATGGGTGCCCATTATATATGGGAGGACAATATCTATGGCAAAATATGGTACTTCTCATTTCTACCTGCTATACTTCAAAGCACAGGAGAGGAGAGGTTGGACACAGACATATACATTTTCACACATATTAATTTTAAGAATAAACATTTTTTAAACACAGGCCTAGAATGAAATGCGAATGACTAAATATGACAGGCAACTCAGAACACAGTATTAATCCTATTTAGAATTATTCACTTTTAAATAACTTCTTTAATTACAGAAAAATTTTCATTTTGGAAATACAGTCTTTCTCCTTAGATTAAAAACATCCAGAGGAGAGGAGCAGTGGCTCACACCCGTAATCTTAACACTCTAGAGGCCCAAGTGGGAGGATTGCTTGAAGTCAGGAGTTCAAGACCAACCTGAGAAAGAGCCAGACCTGTCTATACAAACAATAGAAAAATTAACTGAGCCTAGTGGCATGTGTCTATAAGTCCCAGCTACTTAAGAGGCTGAAGCAGGAGGATCACTCCAGCCCAGAAGTTGGATCCAGGTTGCAGTGAGCTAGATTGTATCACTGTATTCTAGCCAGGAGAACAGAGTGAGACTTTGTCTCAAAAATAAACAAACTGAAACAAAAAGCATCTAGCAATAAACTCAAGGTTAGCAATAACATCTCCTATTTAGTTATCCATTAATATCTCCCATTTTATTATCCATTTCCCATATATTTGCGTTTTCTTACTAGATCCTTCTTGTAATTATTGTTATCAAGACAATAAAGGCCTATGGATTTAGTGAGGGCAGTAAAATCTTCTCCTCAATTTTAAATATCAGCACACTACTTAAATCACTTACCTAAGAACAAATTTTCCCTTCCAATGGTAAAACCTGACGCATTCCTTTCTTTCAGCAATCCTTAGACTAGAGATCACAAACTAGAATTACCAAATGTCCCAGTTTGCCTGAGATAAAAGGCTTCTGGAACACCAGACTTCCAGTGCTAAACCTAAAACAGAACCAAGCAAACTGGGTCAGCTGACTGAACTGTCACAAACTTGAAAACCTTTGAGAGCCAAGAAGTGGTAACACATCATGAGTAGACAGTGGAACTAAAAAGCATACACATAGTAGACTAAAGGGCAATGTTTGTTTCTATCTTTGACATAAAGAAGTTAAATATCAGACTAAACTCATCTCATCCCAAAACTATGCTGATTTCATATTTTGTCTGATAATTACCATAAAGCACCACATGCCTGAATCACCTAAATCCACACAGTTCCATACATACTATACTAGATGAAACTCTCTTCATGAGTAGTAAAACATCTCTAAACTTCAGTTCTGGCGGCGCCTGTGACTCAAAGGAGTAGGGCGCCGGCCCCATGTGCCGGAGGTGGCGGGTTCAAACCCAGCCCTGGCCCAAAACTGTAAACTTCAGTTCTGTACGAAGTACAAATTAAGTCCAATGAACTAAACTCAAATACTGTTCTATCAACCCCTACTGATTTATGCTCTTGAAAGTATTGCCACTGCCCTGCCAAGAAGCAGGGAAATCAATCACCAGGTTCTCAAGTTGGCCATGCTCCAAAGTTATTATCCAATTCTTAATTGCAAAGGTAATGATGGAATAATGTACTTGGAACACAAACTTTATCCTTTGCCAATTAGATACTTACACTCTCCATTCCCCTGGCCAATTCAAACAGAAGTGCCAAAGATTCGCCGGCAGCTATTCTCATGTTTACATCATCACAAGAGAGGAGGCTTGGAAGTTTATGGAAGTGCCTAGAAGACAGTCATTACTGTGGGAATGCAACCAATTATGTCAACTAAATGTTGCTTTCATAGAATATAAAAGAAAAATACATACATCTCAAGCTTCTTCTTCACTTCATTGATTGGGCATATGGTCAGTAACAGCGTCCATGCCAAAAGCGAGCTGATATGAAGCACTGTATTAGGGGTGCTGCAAATAACATTAGTGTCTTTCTCTTTGAGATAGGACTTGGTGAATATATTTTCTAAACATTCCAGAGTTGAATATAGCTCCTAAAGCATAAGAATATGAAGTAAGATAACCATCTTAAATTAGAAGTAACAGCAGACAGCTGGAGTCAAAGGTTTTCTACTTACAGTAATGTCATCTGTGGCAATAAAACAGCAAACACCAAAGCAAGTTGCACACTAAAAAAACCCAAAAAAATACATAGAAATTAATGACTATAATTTTCTTATTAATTCTATATCTTCCTGCTTTTATAATTCAATGTGAAAATTTTCTCAACCACATGACTATATTTAGGTGCCAAGCATAGTATATGAAAGAAAGAGTATTAGTGTAAGAGTCAAAGGAAGTGGGTTTCAGTCTCAGCTCTGCTATCTTGGGTCTTCTTTTATTAATCCATAAAATTAAAGAGGATAGTGTGTGCAAATGAATTACATAATTTCTAAAACCATCCTAGCTCCACAGTCTGAATTAAATTATTTTTCTTACTCCACATGAGTAAAGCATTTTGAAAGAGTGAATTATCTCTTCACTATTTCCTTTTTGTATGCAATACAGGGGCCTAGTACATTATTTCAAACTTCAATAATAATTCAAAGACAGAGACAAACTTTAGACATTTGAGATAAAACCCACTCTACTAAAAACCTTTCAGACATACTAAGATTGTTATTAGTTTTTAAGCCTTTAAACCATTTATATTCCTTTTGCTTTTATGAAGAGTCCACTATAAAAATTACATGAAATCTGCTTCCAAGAATTAAGCACACAAAAGCAGAAACCACAGACAATTTAAATAATTGTCCTCAAACTTCCCACCTAAAGAAGCAGCTCATTAATTCAGACTTCACTCATTTCGGAGTATGCTGTAAAGAATTTGCGAATCCTTTAATTGCCTTTTGTTGAAAAAAAAAGGGGGCTAAACAAGTGAGTACAATATAAGATTATAAAGGTAAAGCCTACCTAACAAAACAAACTCAAAACACAATACTCAGACACAATCTGTTTGTAACACAAACATAAACAGGAGCCATTAATTCTCAGAACATTTCCTTTAACAAATTAACCTGTGTGAGAATAGGATTTGTAACCTGAGATGTTAGTACTCTCCATTTCCCTCTTCTTTATATCTTGTTATTCCTTCACGTTCCAAGTAGCGCTAAAGCTTTAAGTTTTTAAAGTCACCTTTGGTAGGCCCAGGTTTCAGCTAGTTTTTTTCTAGGTTCTATCAGGACACTTGCAATATTAAATCTGCTTGATGCCACTATTTTATTTGCAACATTTCACCCTGAGAGAAATTGGACACTGTTAAAATTAAAAGGTAGTATAAGCATTAAAAGAAATTTTCAAGGCCAGGCACGGTGGCTCACACCTGTAATTCCTAGCACCCTGGGAGGCCAAGGTAGGAAGGTCACTTGAACTTAGGAGTTTGAGACCAGCCGAAGCAAAGAAAGATCCTGTCTCTACTAAAAATAGAAAATAGAAAAATTAGCCAGGCATGGTGATAGGTGCCTGTAGTCATAAATACTCAGAGGGCTAAGGCAAGAGGACTGCTTGAGCCCAGGAGTTTGAGATTGCTGAGAGTTAGCCTAAGACCATGGCACTCCAGCCTGGACAAAAGTAAGATTCTACCAAAAAAAAAAAGAAAGAAAGAAATTTTAATCCATAATCCCTTCTCCTCAGTAAGCAGTTAAAGCAAGGTTACATCTCTCTTTTTGATGCCTCTTAGAGAAATGGCAAATTAAAAATTACTGCCTGCATTTAATATGGATTCTATCTGCTAATATGATTTCCTCACATTTAAAGGAAAAAAAATCAAAACATGTCAGAAGTGAAGAAAAAAATGCCTTTAAATAAATCACCGTAACAAATTCATATGCAATCAAAATTAAGTGATCTCTCCAAATATCTACCCATTAGGGTGTTTTCTAAGATTTCCAGAACACACCTATAGTTCTGTATTATTTAAAAGTTAAATAAATCCACCCCAAAAGGGGGAAAAACAAAAAGATAAATAACAAAAGTTAATTAAGTATTTTAAGATTACTAACTACAGGAGGACACAGACATCACTATGAAGTTGCCCAACTTCTATTTCTTTCTCTCCATGACAAACCACTAGACTATTCCCAGCTTTCATATAGTTGGTAAACCAAGGACCTGGATCCAGAAATGACATGCTCTGCCCTGAGCCTGTCACCTAGCTACCTTACATGCCATGAGGAAAGGAACTAGAGGTGGGCAGAGCCATAGGATGGAGGCCTGGGATTCCAGCCAAGTTGCATTGGGTGGTGATAGAAGAAATAAACTTTTACAAAGCCACGGAGATTTTAGGGATTAACTGATTAACTAATTAATAACGTCAGTTAACTTAATAGTAAAAAAGCTAATTTGAATAATCAATATTAAAAATGTTAAAATGGGCTCGGCGCCTGTGGCTCAACGGGTTAAGGCGCCAGCCACATACACCTGAGCTGGCGGGTTCGAATCCAGCCTGGGCCCGCCAAACAACAATGACGGCTGCAACCAAAAAATGGCCAGGTGTTGTGGCAGGCGCCTGTAGTCCCAGCTACTTGGGAGGCAGAGGCTCTGTCTCAAAAAATAAAAAATAAAATAAAAATGCTAAAATGTTTCAAACATAAACTGGTTCACTTGTTAAAAACAACTTAAGACTTGTATATTATTTTCCATATCCACTGAGACCACCTCAGATGTTTCTGTGATATAGCAAAACAAGTTCATGTAATCATTTAAATCAATTAGCACACCCAAAACAAAAGAACTCAAAGAACTCAAAATCTAAAGTCAAGTGTCACAAGTGCTTAAGTATCTAACAATTAGTAAATGAAAGTTGTCTCAAAACCCAAAACTAGGTGAATATTTCACAAGTCAGAGTTTCACAGTTTTCTACATCTATCCAAACCTACCCATGTAAATATAGCATTCATCTTTTCATACAGACTACTGGCTATAATAGTAGCCACCGTCCAAAGAAAAGATTGTAACGTTTCTTAGAATAAAAAATGACCATCCAATAAACATTAAGTATCCAGGTCCAATCAAAATTATTCTACAATCATCCTGAACAACTCAATAGTTAATAGTATATAACTTTTAATTTCAAAGATATAAAAATTTGCTATGCATGGGATACTCTTTAAATCTCAGAGAAATTTAAGAAAACAACTATCATATTACATCTACTCACAAAAACTAAAAGACATGAGAATAAAATACTAATAAAAACTTGCTATTTCAAAAAATGAAAGAAAAAGAAAAAAAACCTGTATTCCTAGTATTATTCATCAGAATGTCTGGGTCTCAAGACTAAACAAACCAATAAATTCAAAAATCTTATACTTACAGTTTGTCTAGTCTGAACATTAGCTGTCCCGTCACAAATAATTTTCTTTAAGACTGGTCCAAGAGTTTTTAAAACCTCTTCACTCTCAATCCCAGGGCCCAGCTGAATACAAAGAACAGATGCTAATGCTGCAGCTGCACGCTGTTCATCACTCTTACCTACAGAAGACAAGATGCTTGCCTGTGACAAAATCTCGTCAGTGGACTACTTCATTAAGACAGCAATTTCCCAAATGTGTTCAATTACGTAACAGCACCTACCATTTTTGAAATCCAATTATGCTCCAGGCTTAGATATAAATTGTAAACTTAGATTAAAGAGCTCAAACTTTAGAGACAGACCTCTCATTCAAATCCTAGAGGCCACTTACTACCCAAACCACCACCAATTTATTACTTTGATTCTCTAAAACAGCTTTCCTCAGCTGTACAATAGGGATTAATATCTATCTTAAGGAAGTACTATAATAATTCAACTAAGTAATGTTTTGACCCAATTTCTATCTTCCAACTCCTTAACATACTCACATAAATAGAGCTCAAGTAACCCTTGAATTAACCCTCCTGAGCATTTCAGATGTACATAAGCCATAAAGTAAACCAACCAGAGTTTTCCCCAAAACATTTTTTTACATAAATAAGGAACTAAAAATAAACAGTTCTTTAAAACCATATAAAATAGATTCATATGAAAGTAAGTGTAAATTAACTCTCACCTATTCCAACCACTATTAAAGATACTAGTTTCAATGTAAAACATCTTTAACAAAGCCATTGTGGTATCATTAAAAGTTAGCTCTGCTATCAACTATACTGCTAACAAGTTAATGTAAGCTTAGGCCCAGCTCGTTTTTCCAAGGTCTTGCCTAAGAAAGATGCACTAGATTTGAGCACAGGTTTCATTCATGGCAAAATTTTCGCCCTCAGCCAAAATGAGAAAAGTTAAGGACATAAAGCTAGGTACATTCAATTTAAAGAAATACATGTGTTTTTTATATTTTTGGTGCAGGAAACAGCTTTCCTCAGCTGTAAAATGGGGATTAATATCTATCTTAAGGGAGTGCTGTAATAATTCAACTAAGTAATGTTCTGAGCCAATTTCTGTCTTCCAACTCCTTAACGTACTCACATAATTTTATTACTAAAATAATGAGAGTAGAATATAATTATTTTCATAATGTTCTGACCTGGCCAAATAAGTATTCTGGCAGACACAAATCTTTTTAATGTTGATGGTTCCTGAAATTCAAAGTTGACTAACACTAGACTTTAAGGTCTGGTCATACTATCTTTAAATTCTCCCTTTATTCTTAAAAGTTCTATCATTATAACAACATGAATTCTGGAATTTCTATTACATAAGTTCTAGAATTCAAATATTCCAAGGGCTAGATCCTGAAAATGATGTCATCTACAGGTACTATCAATGTTTTAAACAAGTGCAAGGAAAAATGTGTTAGATCGGCAGTTCTCAACCTGTGGGTCGAACCACAGGAACTGTATTGAAGGGCCACGGCATTAGGAAGGTTGAGAACCACTGTATTAGATTATTAGATTGGTTTTTCAATTTTTGAAAAATGAAATAGGATGGCTTTTTTAATAAAAGTTTTTGTTGATGTCTGACACATGCTTTCAATCCTTTCTCGTATAACAAGAGGAAAGCAATAGCGCCTCTCCTGATACAACAAAGGATAACAATCCATCCCAATCCTTCCTAGTTTTAAGCTACTTATCATACAAAGTTTCTAACAAGTTTCATTTCCAGTTACAAGCATGATGCATTCCCTTTTAGAAAGTCATAAAAGTAGAGTGACATTAACCAATGTTAATAACCAATGTCATTAAACAATTAACCATGTTACCAATGTTAATTACATTACTGCTGTAAAAAGAGTAGCAAATTCTTTTTGTGCCTGTGACTCAAAAATAAGGGCATTACCTTTTTTCAAGCAGCGTTCAATGCTATCAGTTAAAGTCATTCTTCTTTCCAGAATAAATTCATAAAGCATTTTTGAGGCCAATGCATTTTTCATACCTTCAAGAGCTGCTTGCCTTGTTTTTGCACTATTAAAAACACAGTGTAAGAGAAAGAAGATGCAGTTGGTGTGTACAATCAATGACACTGTAATATCTAACTTAATTTCCTTCTAAGCTTTTTCTACCTATAGATTTTTTAAATCTAATTATTATCAAGCTCTAACCATTTTTCAAAAATACAATTTTCATCTACAACTCATTGTACAAAATACTTTCACAGCCTTTTTCTGTTTATTAATTCAATAGCCACAAGTTTAAATGACTACATAGAATTTTATAGTTTTAATGTATGTGTTCTCCTATATTACATATTTAAGTAAACTTACACTTTTTTTAAAGCTACAAAAGTCTAGAATTAACATTTGCATCTTTTGGGCTTTTTAATTCCATTTGCTTTAGTTAGTTCTAGAGCCATAATAAAGAAAGAAAACAATTTAGCTTTTGACATTTTTTTCATGTCTATAACAAAACTAATGAACAAGCAGCTTAAGGCAAAATTTAGTTGTCATTTCTAGTTGAAGATTAACTTTTGATTCAACAAATCCATTTCTATCAAAATCAAATACAGATAAGTATGTGTTGTTATGCTGGAACAGTGACTAATCTGAGTCAATCTAAATTCCAGTAACATGCTATTAGCCACATTAGAAGTTAAAAGAAACAAGAAACAGTAAATCACCCGAAGTAAACAAATCAAGCTTTAGAAAAACTATATTGCTGTATCATAAAACTGGTCTATCAGAGAATCTAGCTGTTTAGAATCACCCATAATGTAGCATTTCCAGTATTTCCTACCTCTTATCCAGGGTTAGATCAATTAATCCCTTCAACTTGTACTCTAAGTCTTCTTGAGTTCCTTCCTCATCCAGGACTTCTGGTCCTAAGAAATATAAACCAACCACTATAATTTAAGTTATGGGAACAACTAACAGTATACCTTAGCTATGAGAATTCCTCCATCTACAATATCTTTTTATCTAAAGTTGCAAATTTAAATTTAACTCATACCATCTTCAGCAAAACTGGAAGGATCACTGTAACCACTGCAATGGCTCATTGTTTCAATCGATGCATCTTCATCACTAAAAGGTTGAACATTTCGATGCTGGCCACCTATTAGGTAAAAAAGGAAAGAAGCAGATGAGTTTATTGCCATATATGCAAACTATTTAACTTGGGAATTTTTTAATTTACCTAAGTGAAATCCAACAAT
The DNA here is from genome assembly GCA_963574655.1 of Perodicticus potto. NCBI lineage: Eukaryota > Metazoa > Chordata > Mammalia > Primates > Lorisidae > Perodicticus > Perodicticus potto. Next base: position 20,102 of record CAUYRH010138661.1, on the reverse strand, counting down.
AAAGACGCCTACCTATTTTTTAAAAAGAGGTGACTGGGTTCAGCGCCCATAGCTCAGTGGTTAGGGTGTTGGCCACATACACTGGAGCTGATGGGTTTAATACCAACCCGGGCATGCTAAACAACAATGCCAACTACAACAAAAAAATAGCCGGGTGTTGTGGCAGGTGCCTGTAGTCCCAGCTACTAGAGAGGCTGAGGCAAGAGAATCGCTTAAGCCCAAGAGTTTTAGGTTGCTGTGACCTGTGATTTCACAGCACTCTACCAAGGGTGACAAAATGAGTATGTCTGAAAGAAAAAAAAAAAAAAAGAACTACAGGCAGACCCCAAGTTATAAACATGGGACTTACAACAACTTGCACTTAACAAAGGAGGCTATGGCAGGTAAGTACCTTTTCCAACTAACAGACAAATTCAACTGAAGAATAAACCTATAGAACCATATCTTATTCATAATGCAGCAACTACTTACATACCACAAAAGAAAATACTTAAATATTCCTATAGTAAGTCAATTCACCTAATAGGTATTTCAGCACACCAATGATTTACAATATACATTAACTTCAGAAAAAGACCAATCATCTAACAGTTTTGATGATATAAAAACTGATCAGATGAAGAAATTACTTCTAAGCCATGAATTCAAATAATGATGATGAAAACAGATCCAGAAATAATTACAATAACCTGTCAGATAAATTATAATTTCTTTAAGGGAAAGCTTCCTACATATCTAAGAGTTTAAAAATACCAATGTTGTTACTAAAAGAAAAAAATCTTTTCTGAAACTAGAAATCTTTCTCTCAACTTCACTAAACTTAGGAAATGAATAGTCACTTACAGATTTTGTATTAATGAAAGGATTGCCCAGGCATGAATTATACCAAAACTGACCTTGAGTCACCTGATTTACTCTGACCCCAATTTCCCTTATCCATAAAATCAAAGATTGCACCAAATACACAGTATCGCTAGGTCCCTACTTTCAAAAAAGTCATTTACTACCTTAAGTTTTTTTTAGATCCTCCAAATTTAAGCCTGTTAATGTTTTTTTTCTTTTAATGAGGCTTGTCCTTTTTCTTTTTTTTAAAATCAAAACAGAATTTAGCAAATGTTTAACTTAATAGAGCAGACACATGGCCTTCAAATTTGCTTGCTTAATGCCAATCTTCCTAGTAAAGCATAAAGATTAAGTAATGAAGCTAAAATCCAAAAACCTTAAGAGTGCTTAGAAAGAAATAAAAAAAGGTCTATGACATCATACTTTATTTCAGAATTTATGATTTGAAATAATGACAAGTAGCTAAGTATTATCTAATTAATCTTGCCAACTTTTTTCCACAAATCAATTCACATTGTTTATTTTTCCTCTTCAGCCTATTTCTAAGAGTATTCCTATGCAGCTCTTACTCTGCTCCCTTCCCTTTATCAGTCTTAGTAATTTCTTTCCAAGATTCAAGGTAAACAGGTTAAAAAAAAAGAAGGAACTCTACAGAAATGCCTGATATCCAGGTCTAACTTACTTATCCATTAAAGATATCTATCCATCTCAGTACCATTAAAGAGATGGCACTCTGGACACATAAAGTCCTTATTTCTGGAGGGCTTACTAATAAGGTTTTGTTCTTAAAAATGCTCTCTTCAAATTCAGTACTATGACATAGACATGCACATCTCTGTAAGAGGTAAATTTTATTAGCTTTCTAGAACTCTCCTATAACTTAAAAAATAAAGAATTTTAATGTCAAACTTATCCACGTGAGAAAGAGAAAGTTAGTTATCTTTTCTTCCACTATATCTCTTTGGTTATATAGTGGAGACCTCATTTGAATCCCATTCCTTCTAGATGTCATTTAAAAATACCAGTAAGGTTTAAGTGGCTTATAAGTAAGCAAAAGGCTGTGACAATTTTCCATCTCTTCTACTTAACTACTATTTATTCATTATTTATTGAATAAGTAAAACATTCACATGGGACCAAGCTGAAGTTACAAAAAAAGTAAATCTTACCCACCCTAACTTCTCCCAGTTCCAGGTACAGGCAACTACAGTTAACAAGTTCTAGCATCAATTTCCAAAGGGGTCAAAACTATGCATAGTTCATAAACTAATCAAATAATTCTTTCCCATTCTTTCCCAAACATCAGTATTTAAATGCTTGTATATGCTAAAATTGAGTGTTGAAATAAACTTTTTCTACCAAAAGTAAGTTAAAAGATAGAGGTAGTTAAGGCCAATTAAAGGTCACAAATGAGCCTAGAGGCAAAACTTGAAAGGCAACCCTACACAGCCACCAGAGGCCTGCTCAGGTAAAGTACAAGGAAGAAGGCTTGCTCTGATGCTTCAAAAAGGATAGTCTTGTGTGATTTAAATAGGCCCTTACTAACATGGGTAGCATCTTCAAAATGACTTCAGTTGGCTGCTTCTCCATTATTTCCACTTTATCAACAAAAGGTAAACTTAAAGAATAAAATAGGCATCTTCTAGACAAAATTCAAATGTTTATTCTAGGTGAGGAAAAGACCCAACAGAGGTAAGAAGTATCCTCAATGCACAAGGAGCATTGGATGCCACAACAAACTACATATTTTACATCTTGATAAATGAATTTCAGGCACATAGCGTTCAAAATAAAGAGTTATCTAAAGAAAAGGGAAAAGTTGCTTTTATAAAATAATCTGTTACTATGGTTAATTATTAAATGTTTAATACATGATCATGAGTTTTAATGCTGCCCTAAGTGCTGCAGGAAAGCTTTCTAAATCCCAGTTTCCAATCTTTAACAAAAGAAGTGGTATTATTTACCTTTCTATTAAACAAAGGCATATTATTCTGAGGGGCAAAGAATAGCAACTGTATCAACAGAGTGTTACATCGCTCTGAGATGGTAACGTTTGAGGATATCCCAGTATTTGCAACTCCTCAACAACAAAAAACTACTAAATGAGATGACTACCCAGTTTGTTTACAACTCGTTAGTTTTGTGTGATCTGTCACAGAAGGACGTTCCCATTAGTCTTTTTTCTTAACTACATGGTAAGTAAAGAACCATAAATTGAATTAAGCGCCTACCTATCCAGGAAAAGCTTCAACTTTGAAACAAGTACACAACCCCCCTAAACTTTTAGCCAATTGCAACCCGAGCGGAACTCGTTACAAAGAACACAGAGTATGCAGCACAAAGGAGAACACGTTTTCTCCCCCGGCAAGTGGGAGGTCGCCTCGGCTGGTCCCAGTGGGGCAGGGATCGCGCAGCTTCTGCAGGTGCCAGTTAGGGCAAAGAGCAGCGCTTAGGGTGGGGCAGTGGCCCCTGGCGTCCTACGCCTCCGCCCGGCCGGGTGGACACACGCGATGCGATTGAAGGCAGCAGAGTAAGAAGCCATCTGGACGCCTGTGCGTCACCCCGGACCCACCACGCGAAACTCAGGCCGCGTGACGGAAGGGCCCGTCCAAAGCCGCCGGACGTTTGGCATTCCTGAGAACTCCATGTTGGAGCGGGGAAATCGGAGGCGGACAGGGTCAGCACGGACACAACTCCCACCCTTCGCCAGGAAGAGCTCAGGAGAGGCGGCAGCAGCCTCTGCGGATGGCTCCCGATCACGCACTATCCCGGCACTCTCAAGTCCAAAGACCCACTCCTCCCTGCCCCCAAGGCCGGTGCTCCAGAGTCCGGTTCGCACGCCAGACCTAAATCGCGCGAGGACGGCGCCCAGGGCACGCTGGGATCTGTAGTTTAATCCCAAACCACGTACCCCGGGGACGCGGGCGTGTGCCGGCGAGAAGAACTACAACTCCCACTGTAAGACGGAGGAGACTAGCCGGCCCGCCGGCAACCCGGACGCCGGCGCTGGGGATACCCCTTACCTGCTGTCGCCGCCGCTGCTGCTGCTGCCCCTGAGCTGTCGCCGCCACCACTGCCACCGCGGTGGGGAGTGTTCCGCTTCTTATTCTTCGGCATCGTGGGACGCCCGGTGCCGCCTAAACTCGGAGCTTAGCGAGGATCAGCCGATGGAGCTGCACTTTTTACTTGTGCGTCTGTGCGGCGGCCGGCTGAGAGGCGAGTCTTCGGTTAACAACAGAGGCGAGAAGCGGCGAGGATAAGAGTGGGCAGTGGCGGCAGCAGAAATCCCCGTGAAGATCTGTGATCGGAAACGATACATGTTTCTCTTTAGCTCGGGAGCTAAGGCGGGGCGGGCGAGGCCACTACGCCTTAAGTAGCCAGACCGCCGCTGTCGTCACCATGTGTAGGCGGGGCTTGAGCGCTCACCATCCAATCCCTGCATATCTCCCCACCAGAGTCCGCCTCCGGGCGGTGCAGGAACCCTGACTACAAATCCCATGCCGCAATGCCCCATCCGCGCCCCAGGAGCGAGCCTCAGTCGCCGCGCTGGCTTCTGGAGAGCGTAGTAAACCTGGGGCGGTGGAGCCTCCAGGCACCTCCCACTCCTGCTCCGCTCCTCCCAGTGGGTTTTTCTGCCCGTTCCCTTCTCCTGACCCCTCCCCTGCATTGGCGGGCCCCTGCCTTCGAATTGAGTGAGGTAACCACCGGCGATGAGCAATGGGGCCGGTATGCAGGATGACGAGAGCCAGCTTCCAGCTGGGAATCTACGCTGTTACTTTTGCTCCTCTGTCTCCTGGCTCGCGTCTTTTAACCTCTCGCCTACTTCCCTGAGGCCTGTGCCAGGCACTGCTGTATCCCTTCTTGGGAACATTTCCATGGTTTTAGTTTTTGAATTAGTTTAGCGGTCATCAATGCAGGACCTGTAATTGAACTTGCCCAGGGATATGTGTCCCCAACTCGCAAGAAAAAGGTGTATTTTCAACTACTTTGTTGTGTAGTTCATAAATATCTTGTGTTCTAGACAAGAAATTTCGGCGATTCGGTGTCGTGGGTTTCTGTACAAGAATGTGCCCTTTAACAATGTTGCCTGCCAGTTAGGAGGTCAATTTGGAATAAGAGTTGCTGGGAACTTAACAGCTGGTAAAACAACCATGAGTTATAAATGCCAATAATCGCAGTGGCTCTTTTTTTTTTTCCTCAAGTTTCTCCTAGATTTGTCTTCCTTGTTAGAACATTTGTCATGCACATAGTTTCATGTGCTGCGCGTATGACAGACCAAAACCCTGACTCACCTTAAGGGAGGTGACCCATCCACCACTCCACCTGTCCAGGGAGCTCCATGATTTGGTTTCCTTTGCCTGTAGCACATTTCCCCTAGAGTGTCCCAATTGTACCTCAACCCAACATCTCTAAAATATTGTTTCCCTCTTCCTGTCTTCCCTTTGTGTGTTCACTGTTCCACATCCTCTTATATGTTCAAATTACAAAACTCACATTTGTACATGGTTCCTCTTTCTTTTTAGTCTCCCTACACCCCATCACTCACCAATCAATTCGTTTCAAAATAAAACTCTTAAATGCATGTTCTGTTCTCTAATCACACATGACCTCTGTTGGTGTCCGGGCATTTTATGGCGTCTCCCAGTCTTTTCATCCGTGTTTCATGCACAGTAACGCTGCCAGGTTTATCTGTGTATCCCATTTTACTACTCCACCTGCTTTAATAGTTACTCAGAAACATTACACAATTCTCATTAGTATTATATGAAATGCCAACACTCCTGGCCTGGTCCTGTCTTCCCAGTCTCATCTTTCACCGCATACATTCAGCCAAACTGGACTGCTCTTCATTAACAATACACAGCTCTGTTCTTCTGCCTCCATTTCAGCATTCATATTGTTTCATGTTCTTGTAATGCCCTTCCTCTCACCTTCACCTTAAGAAATTTTAACCCTCTTGTTTATTTTTGTCTTTCACCACATAGACTACAGGGATGTCCATCTTTCACCGTCTAGCTCAAATGCTGCCACCTTCTCTAAACACCCAGCTGGAATCGTTTCTTCCTCCTCACGACTAGTTAACTCTGATAGTAATGCCCTAATGGCACTTAGGACCTCCCTACACAGCCTATTCAAAGATGCCATTTAAAGGACAACACCTCAGGATTGTTTTTACTTTAACCTTGAAGCAGCACATAAAACTGCACAGAGCACAGGAACCAGACAAAGATACAGGTTGGGGGAAGCAGCTCTGGTTGATCCCTTTTATCACATCTGCGGTTTAGTGGCCCAGGCCCACATGGAGTGAGATGTGTCCAGGTTGCAAGAGCATAGAATTGTAAATTTGATACCTTTTATAATGCCCTTGCTCTTCATCATCCAGAAACAATTTATACTAAACATAAAGGCAGTAATTTTGCTACCCTGTAGCCACATCATTGAGCCTGATGTCTGGGTTCCAGGCCTTGAAATGTGATCTTTGCCTGCATTTGGAGCAGGCCTGCTTTTCTGGCATCGATTTACATCCACATAGAGGCTTTTCTGTGGTGGAGGTGTCATAGCCCACCACATCATGTGCATAGTTTTTGACACTTATTGTGAACACATTTGTCATCTCTTGAAATTGTCAGCTTTCCAAGAACAAAAACCTTGTTTTCATCATTTCTGTATCCCTCATGGCACATAAAGCAGTATTATATTTGTAATTATAGATACTATATGTTGAACGAACACTTAAACAACTGTTAACTAGAATTTCCTAGATCAAGAAAAGCGAGAAACTACATATTATTACATTTATAGAGTATATAGCTTTTAGTATAATGAATTCTGAGAGGCACCATAGTTTTACATCTACAGTTTAGCTCCAAACTAACACAGGTATCAGACTGGTTTAGCCATATGTTTCACAGGACAAATGGTCTTCACCTCCACATACTGTTTTGGGACATTTTAAGGAAATTAGAAGATTCCAAACATTGAGTCACTAAATAATCACAAATAACAGGGAGGAAGGGGAAGCAGGAAAAGGGGCTGTGGGTAGCCTTTATATTCAGGAATAAAAATAAAAGCACCTCTCCAGGGACTTCTGCCTCTATTTGTTGATCAGACTGTATCCCATGGTGATCCAGCTGCAAGGAAGTGTGGAAGACAAGGATTTTTATTGATAGCTGGACTCCTTGGTGAACAAACATGAGATTTTGCTAATGAGAATAAAGGGGAAATCGTGGACAGAAGGTAAGCAACTAGCAATGTCTGCCTCCACTACCATGGAGCAGATCTCCTATGCTCTGAACACATAAATGTCACACAATTTGTTACCAACTTGATGTTGTTTTTTAGTCAGTAAAACACAACTTGTTTCAACGTTCCATCTTTAGAAATGAGCATCATGGTAAGTATACTCAGATGTTGCAAAACTACATTTGGGGGTACACCTGAGAAGAGTTCTAAGTTCTCGTGGGGTCTGTATGTTGATGACATAAGACTCAGTATTCAAACTTTCCTTCAAAGTATAAACATGAGAGGTTTTCTTAGTCATGCCTCGAGATTCTTTGCATAGCATCAAGCAGAAGTAATGTTTCCTGGATTTTCCATGTAGGACTTGGCAAAATCTGGTTTTTGCCAATATCTACCAAATCACTTCTCATCGTCTAACACGGTCGCTTCCCTTCTGCCAGATGGAACTCCTAGCAGGTCTCTGAGTTCGTCAGGCTCAAGCTTCTGGGCCTCACCTAGGTTTGGCACCTGCTAACCTCCTGTCTTGTTTCCTGCCCCTCCTCTCACCCTCAAAAACACAAAGTTCATCCACCACATAAGACTTCTGCAACAGCTCCTCCGTGTTCCTGATAAGATCATCCCTGAGCTTCTTACAATTGCCTTTCAGATCTCAGCTTAAATGACACTTCCCCGAAGAGGGCTTCCCACTCTCCATACTAACTATCATCCTCCCCTCACCCCTACCACCCTGCCTATATTATTCTCCCAAAGTACAGCTCACTACTTAATGTTTTTCTACTTCAATTACTTTTTTTTTTTCTTTTTGAGATAAGCCTCAAGCTGTCACCCTGGAAAGAGTGCTATGGCATCACAGCTAACAGCAACCTCCAATTCCTGGGCTCAAGTGAGTCTCTTGCCTCCGCCTCCCAAGTAGCTGGGACCACAGGCACCTGCCACAATGCCCGGCCATTTTTTGGTTGCAGCCGTCATTGTTGTTTGGCAGGTCCAGGCTGGATTTGAACCCACCAGCTCAGGTGTATGTGGCTGGCGCCTTAGCCCGTTGAGCCACAGGCGCCGAGCCTAGTTCAATTACTTTTGTCTTTCTCACCTAATAACATGTTAGAATTGTAAGAAAAGAGATTCTGTTTTATTCACTGTTGTATTATCAGTAGTGGTGTTCCACTACTGAAGGACTGATCCACAGCTGATCAGTGTTCCACTACTGATAATAGTAGATATTTAGTTAATATATACTAAATAAATAAATGGGTAAATAATTGAATGTCTTTCCTCTGTTACAGACTCTAGAACCTGAGCCTGGTGAACTCAGAGACCTTCTAGGAGTTCCATCTGGCAGAAGGGAAAGGGACCGTGGTAGGTGATGAGAAGTAATTTGGTAGATATTGGCAAAAACTGGATTTTGCCAAGTCCTACATGGAAAATCCAGGAAACGTTACTTCTGCTTGATGCTATGCACACATCCTTCTCCACAGACTCCCCCTCATCCTTTAAGTAACAAATTCTGGGTCCGAGACTTCTCTGAATTAAATGTCTCTTGTCTGTGTTCCTACAGTGTCATCTTTAGAATAACAATAATTATATGTATTATAATTCTTGATTACTCATCTGTTTCCCCATCAGACACAGTTCCATGTGGGCAAAGTCCAACTTTGACACTTCTGAAACACGCCTAGCACCTTTGTGGAAAAGAAGGCACCTGGCTTAATGAGTGCTAACAGGCTGGAGTTCAGCCTCCGATCTCCCTTTCCTAGGGACCAACCTATACATCTGTTCATGGTAGCCCAAGCCCAAGCCTATTTTTAGAAAAGTCTCATATTCCTTCACCAAACGTTCATCAAATATCTACTACGTACCAAGCATGTGCCAGGTGGGACCTGAGCACAAAGTGATAAATAAAAACAGAGTATCTGGCCTCATGAAGCCCCAGTCTAGCAAGAAAGTTCCTTAGCCTGTGGCTGTCCTTCCTTCTCAGCCCACTTGGAGGTGACTCTTGTTTTTCTCCCAATAGCAATTGTGTGTGTTTAATTGAATGAGGAAGTGAATTTCCTCTGTATCTGAACAGTTATTTTAAAAGCAAAAGAACTAAGTTGGGAGAAAGGAAGAGACTAACATTTATTGGAAGTCCACCCTGTCAGTGTTCTAGACTCTATTCACAAATCTCATGTCATTCTTATTGCAACCCTGCACAGGAAAGTTTAGTCTTACCATTCTGTGGATGAAGAAATTAGGTCCAAGAGGTTTTGCAACTTCCCCAGGGTAAACAAAGAGTCTGTGATTAAAACCCAGGCCCATCTGATTCCAGAGTTGGTTGCCCTTGGCTGTCGTTGGCCATATGGGAACCTGACTGCTTATTCCCAGGAGTCATGGGTTTGGTGTGCAATCCTGCTATAAAAGGCCCAGCTAAGCAACTTCTTGCCTTGTTCCCCAATTTTCAGTGTCCCTTTATCCCTAGTGTTAATATACAGAGGCATTCGGTTGTTGACTGTCTGATGATTGTTTGCAGATCGAGATTTTTCTAATATTTCTAACCCTGTAGCAGAATTGTATTATCAAATAGTAATGTTATTCAGCCAGATCATTTTTTCCATGGTCTATCACTTGTTATGTTTTAAGTTTCATTGGTTTTTTAACATGTTTCACTGCCAAAAATGGTGGTAGTGCAACATGTTAGATTTGAGATCCCTGTTTAAGAAGGGATGCAATGGCAAATTTCGGTAGAGGTCTTTAAGCCTTAAAAATATTTTGTTCATCTTTTTCCTTTTTGTTGTACAGGAGACATTTCCTTGTTTTCAGTTTTGAAATTGCATACACGTTCTCTAATGAAATTTCTGACAAAAGACTCTAGGAGTTAAGTTTGGTTGTCTAAAAAGGAAATGTTGTATGTTTCACAAAATTGTGAATTATCAATAACACAATAGGAGGCTGTGTTAGAAGAGTACAGTGAGCCATAAGTACCATAATAAACACAGCCAGGCAACAATGTTTATGAAATATTGTGTTGGGAAAGCTTCTCACAGCAACAGCACATTGATAAAGATAAAGAATATCTTTTCATTAAGATAAAGAATATCTTTTCATGGACTTTTTCATTTGAATATCCTCTGACATTTCATACCAAACATAATCAAAAGCAACTTGTTCTTTATCAGCCTCTCTGCCCTACATCCTACCACTAGTTCTCCTTCCTACCTTCGTCTGGGTGGTAGTGCCAGTCATATGGCCAAACAGAGAATCTTAAAGTTTGAAAAACACTTGAAAAATTATCTACTTCAAACTCGTGTCATCTAGGAAACCACCCTTTAAAAACACAATTAAGATCCAGGTTTCTACTTCAGTGTTCCAGGGTTCAAATGCTGGCCATATTACTTGCAATGGAGTGTTTTTTGTTTTTGGTTTTGGTTTTCTTTTTTTTTTTGAGACAGAGTCTCTGTCGCCCTAGGTAGAGTGCTGTGGCATCAAAGCTCACAGCAACCTCAAACTCTTGGGCTCAAGAGATCCTTTTGCCTCAGCCTCCCATGTAGTTGGGACTACAGGCACCTGCCATTTCTATTTTTATAGTAGAGACAGGATTGCACTCTTGCTCAGGCTGGTCTCAAACTTCTGAGCTAAAGCAATCGGCTCTCTTTGGCCTCCCAGAGTGCTGGGATTATGGCATGAGCCACCACTCCTGGGCCTGCAATGGATTCTTCAGCAAGTCACTTCTCTGTGCCTCAGTTTCAAAGAGGATAATAATAGCACCTATTTCATGTGGTTGGGATGAGGAACACATGAAATAATACATGTAAAGCTCTTAACCCAGTGCTTAGGACACAGTTATTGCTCAAAATATGTTAGCCATTAATATTAGCAAGCAGATGTTTATCTTTGCTTTACCAATGCTAGGAATCATACAACTTCTTAAGGCTGCTCATTCCAACATTGGGTAGTCGGCATTTTTAGAAAAGTCTCATATTCCTTCAACATCTATCAAGTGTCTACTGTGTACTAAGCATGTGCTAGAATCTGAGAACAAAGAGATGAATGAGAACAGAGTATCTGGCCTCATGAAGCCCGCAGTCGAGCTTGAGAGCGAACCTCGGGTGGCCTAAAATAGCTGTCCTTTCCTCTCAGCCCACTTGGAGGTGACTCTTGCTTCTCTTCTGATTGATCATCTTTCAGTGCCCCGACCCCCAGGACGTGACCAAAAAGTCCTTCATCTACCCCTAATTAGCTAGTCCACAGGGAGTTTAGTCTTCTCTTCTGGAGCAAGTTACTTTGCCCAGCGAACCTTCTTTTCTTTGTCTGAAATATAATCCCTGCCCTATTAATGACATTGGATTGTCATAAAAATAAAATGAAATAATTATGTGAAGGTCTATGTAACATGCCAACTACTCTATTAAACTGAAGAAAGAAATTCCTCTCCTAAAGATAGAATTTTAGAAATCAGTAAGCAAGGGAAGGTCTTTAGGCTGGAAGTTTGATAAACGGAGTAATTTACCAAGCCCAAAATCAGACTTGCATGGACAAGACTAGACTGAGTCAACCAGGCATCCAGCGTTGCTCCTAAAAATCCGGTGGCCGCGTATTTTACTGGAAGGTCACCAGGTATTAGGCAGACAGAACTGGAGTCAAAATGCTTTGTCAACCACTTATTATTTCAGTGACCTTGTGCAAATTCCTTAATCTAAGCTATAGTTTCCTCATTTATAAATCTGATTCTCTGTTTTTGGAATTTGGAATTAGAATTGAAAGACATTCAAAGAGTCTAGACTAGTCTTTTAATCAGAGAATAAAAGTAGCTATCACCTACCCACCCAAGACATAAAAAAACAAGAAAGCCAGTTTGTAGAGAGAAAAGAACGAAGAGGACTATCGAGGGAAACAGAGTCTAGGAATGAAACTGCCCAGCTGTTCATGGGCATCCACTTCCACGTAGCCAAGCAGCAGAACTACCAGAGGCCCAATTGAACTCCTGCCATAAGGTTCCAGAAGATGGCCCTGAACCCCTGAACTTTTTTTTCCCCCTAAGAGACAGGACCTTGTTCTATTGCCCTGATTAGAGTGCAGTGATGTTATCATAGCTCACTGCAACCTTGAACTCCTGGGCTCATGCACTTATCCTGCTTTAGCCTCCTGAGTATCTAGGACTACAGGTCCCACCACATTTGGCTGATTTTTCCATTCTTTGTAAAGACAGCATCTTGCTATGTTTCTCAGGCTAATTTCAAACTCCTGGGCTCAAATGATCCTCCCACCTTGGCCTCCAAAGTGTGCTAGAATTATAGGCATAAGACACTGTGCTTGGCAAGCCCTGAACATTTCAGATAAACTTTTTATGCTTAAGTTAACTCAAGTCAATTTCTATTTCTTACAAGTCAGAGTAGTTGATCATTTCTTCTTAGCACTCCCATATTTTCTTGACCAAGTGTCTGGTGGAGTTCCAGGAAACTAACCAGACATTTGTAAGTGAGACTGAAAAAGCCTATTTTTACTCTCAGAGAAAAGACAGTAGAAAGTAGGAACGATTCTCCAACACTTGGGAAGCATGTTAGTGTTTTTCTAAGTAATGGAGATGAGCAAATTACAAAATTTCATTCATCATTAGTGACAGTTATTGTGAACCAATCCAGGCTGCCTCCCCCCAGAATTCTGAAAAGATACTTTAAAACCTAAGCCAAACTGAACTCACCATAGCAGGCTTATCACATTGAAATATTCGTGTTAAATTATTTGAAAATCAGAATTATTTAAATGGTTTTGTTAAACTAGCATTTAACAAATCAAACTAGCCATTGAACAAATCACTAAGATTGCTAAAAAATTTATCTTTTAATATTTAGTAAATTAGTAATATCGGAAATATTTAGTAAATATTTTCACTCCATTTATGAAAAGTGTTGTAATTAATTTGTGGCAGACATCATTTATTGCCTAGCCTAGAACCATCTTACCCCTCTTTCTCTTTCTCAGAATCCCAATTTTGTTCAGTTTTCCAACCTCCTTTGAGAGACCGTGTGCTTCAGGAAAGGCCCAACCTAACCTCAGCCCCAGGGGTTGGATCATGATTGAGCCCATGATTCATTATAAAAAGTCAGTCTTGGACGTTCAACACCCTTCTACACAATGAAGTGTAAGAGATGAGGGTTTGGGAAAAAAGATTTCTCCTTCCCGAGAGAAATACAAATGAAGAGATGGTCTTCTCTTTCTCTGGATATTGTTATTTGTGACCCTATGGCAAATAAAAGTAACACCAGGAGTGGCAAAAGAGAAGGGTTAAAACACGGACGATGTTTTTGAGGCACTGAATTAAACAGCCACCACCTACCACCTGTAGACCACCTATGTGATATAACAAATGCTCTTAATATTTAAATGAATTTTAATTAGAGATTTCTGTGACTTGGGCCTGAAACCCCAACTCATAGTGTTATATCTATGAATTTCTTTAAAATGATGTTACCATTTGGCAATTTCTAACATTCTTACATATATTCACAAGTGAATTGAATAAAAATAATCCCACCTATTACCCTACCACCTTTAAAAGTCCCATATGTTCCAAGAAAGAAATTGTCTTGGAAATACTTGCTCTTATCATCTGCTGTTTTGGATATAGAATGTAGCAACACAGGGCCACTGCCCACTTCATTCCACCTCCACAGAATTCTATCCAAGGACACCCTGTTAAAACTCTTTGTGTGGAGAACTTCCCTCCTTCCATGCCCACAATTATTGCAGATGACTGTTTTGAGGGCTTTTTTTACCCTCTTATTCTTACTCCATCTTTGACATTCCTGATTAAAAGTTTCATTTACCTTAAAGGTCCTTAATAGGGCCATTTATTTTTATTGTGTTGACGTTGTTATTAATTGGCATCAGAGTTTTTTTAACTGTAACATTTTCAGTGGGAGGAATCAATTTTTTCTGTCATGGTATTTCAGGTTACAAACTTCATGATTCATGAATGGCAGTTTCCCTTCTAAACAAGTCCTGTCATGATGGTGAGCAATGGTACCCTCTCTATATTCCAAAGGCTGAGGAAACAAAGGCTGTTCTCCACCTACGTGATAATAGGATTGATTGGCTTTACATATATAGGTCATGACTGTTATTTTTTCCAAAGGTTGTCTATTTGTTGGTTTGATTTCTGTAGCCTAGTCTTTTGTAAAGGAGGTATCTTCTAGTCCCAAATTATTTCTCTTCATGCATCCATTCAAACAAATTTGCCTTTGTCTCCTAGTTCTGTTTCTTACAATGCTTTTTAAAGAAGCCTCAGGCTGACAGAGGAACTCTTAAATAGGAAATAAACCAACAACTCTTACACTTATGGCTGGTGTGTGCTTAAGGCAGTGATTTTCGATTGGTGTGCCATAAAAATTTTTAAATATCATTAATTAAATTATCTTCCAAAGAAGTTCAAAGCGCAGGAAGTATATTCTTTTTTTTACTCTTCTCTTTTAATCAATATAATTTAAGTGTGCCACAGAAGTTTAACTATAGGTTCAAGTGTGCTGTGAAATTAAAAAAGGTTGAAAAACATAGGCTTAAGGTGACATTTAGGAATATTCTTTCCCCATCTTTGTTCTCCCAATTCTACCTCTTTGCCTCAATTTACTTCTCTCTACTGCCTATATTTTTCCCCAAAGGTGCACACAGTGCTTCAACACCATTATCAAAGCACTATAAGCTAGAATACCTGCCTACATGTTTGTTTTTAATTGAATTGTGTACTTTGCCAGCTTCACTGTTTTCTTTCACTGTTTTACACTTGGCCCCATTTTGTGGGGCATGGAATCTACAATTAGGATTTAACTCTCAGAGAGACATAAGCAATCACTAATGTGTTAGTTTGAAACTCTTCAAAGATGACATTCAATACAATCTCTAGCTTTGACATTTATCCTAAACTCCAGAACCCTACATCCAATCACTGACTTCTTAATTTACTATCCCACAGATTCCTCAAATGCAGCAAATGAAAAATGTATCCACTTTACCCCCACCCCGTCCCACCTGTTTCTCCTTTGACATTAAGAGTCATGGCTAATGGCTGTACCCTCTATCTCAACCTCCAAACCAGAAACCTAACCTCATTAGGCATGCTAAACCATTTCACATTTAAAATGTCTCTAGACTATATCCTCTCCTGTCATTCCCACCGTCACCACCAAGTGTTACTTAGCCTTCTAACACACTTTCCCTCTGCCCAGCTCCAACCTGTCAAAATGATCTTCTTTAAGGCAAATCCCATTGCCATCTCCATGAAGACTTCCAACCACCACCTCCATCCCTGCAGAATGGACTGCCTTCCCTAGTGTGGCTGCCAGTGTCCTGGAGAGATTTGTGTCATGGTGAAGTAGCATAGCCCTTAGAGTTAGAAAGGTGAGTTTTCAGGAGTTAGTCCATTAGCATCTGGATCCTAGCTATACCACTTTCAGAGACAAATTACCAAATCTCTGTACTTCAGTTTCCTCTTCTATTATATAAATTGGCACTAGAGGATAGGAGTTCTTAGGGCTGATGGGAAAATTAGGTAGATAATACATGCTAGCACTTAGCACAGGCCTAGCACGTGGTAAATAATAAATGCAAGCTATTATTTTTATTATTGAAAAAACTTTTGGCTCGGTGCCTGTGGCTCAGTGGGCTAAGGCGCCAGCCATGTACACCTGAGCTGGCGGGTTTGAATTCAGCCTGGGCCCGCCAAACAACAATGACGGCTGCAACCAAAAAATGGCCAGGCGTTGTGGCGGGCGCCTGCAGTCCCAGCTACATGGGAGGCAGAGGCAGGAGACTCGCTTGAGCCCAGGAATTGGAGGTTGCTGTGAGCTGTGATGCCACAGCACTCTATCCAGGGTGACAGCTTGTGCTCTGTCTCAAAGCTCTGTCTGACAGCTCTGTCTCAAAAAAAAAAAAAAAGAAAAGAAAAGAAAAAACTTTTACTGCACTAACTTGTTTGTATTTTTCTTTACTAGACTTTGAGTTTCTGGTATTTAATTCATCTGTGTAACGCAGCAGCTGGCACTGGCCTGAAAAGTTGTGGATATTCCATAACATTTTTTGATTGAATGATCACATTTACTGGTTGGCTCATAATACTTTATTGGCTTTCTGACTAGATTCCCATAGAATAAAATCCATACTCTGCTGCAATTTACAAAACTCTGAAATCTGGCTCCTATTCAACCTTATCTTCTCCCGCATTTCAGCTAAGCAGGATTGCTTGCAGTTCCCCAGATATTTCCTTCAACCAGGAATGTCTTTTCAAGCCCTTTCCCCAAATCTGATACACGTGGGTTTTTTGGTTTTTTTTTTTTTTTTTTTTGAGACAATCTTGCTCTTCTGCTGGATTAGATTGTCATGGCCTCAGCTTAGCTCATAACACCTCTAACTCCTGGGTTTGAACAATCCTTCTGCTCAGGAGGACTTCCTGCACTACAGGGGTGCATCACCATGCCCAGCAAATTTTTCTATTTTAGTAAAGTTGGAGTCTGGCTTTGCTCAGGCTGGCCTCAAACTCCTAACCTCAAGCTGTCCTCCTTCTTCAGCCTCCCAGAGTGCTGGGATTATAGGTGTGAGCCACCAAATCTGGCCTGATGATCATCTTTGATACTAAAACCTAAATCGAGTATCTTTCCCTTTAGTTTTTCTTGATCCTTTTATAGGCGACTGCCAAGTCTAGAAACACAGGTAACTATATAATGAATATTTTGTTAGTGCTATACTACAATACAGGATGAAACAATGTATCTGCATTTCCAGGCTTCATAGCTACCCTGTAGCTAGAACAGTTCTTCCCTCCTTCATGCCTTTTGCCTCTTTTATGATACACTGACTACCCAGGACAGAACAGAGCACACAGAGGGTCTGCCTCAAGCATCTTTGTACCCTACACATCTACCCCCAGAACTGGCACTCAACAGACAAGGCACTCATCAAATATTTGCTGATGAATACAATGGCAACAAATGGTTACAGATAATCATTGTGTAAAGCAAAAAAACTGCCACCCACTCAAAATGAATATCCCTAACATACAAATCCCTCTATATCACTTCCTTTTCTGCTGCTCTGGGTGGTAAAGCAAACACTTAACATATGCCCTGGTAATCTCAAACTGCATTTGTTGCATTCTGCTTTCATTCACGGTTAAGACATGTCTTCCTTGAACAAATCCCCCCTCTCTTAAAGAGGAAAAAGAGTGAAGAAACTGTCGATTGTAATCAGCATAATTGGATACCTTCAAAAATAAAAATACCAATACACTAAAATGCATAAATCATTTCAAAATTAATGATACATTGAAGTATGAATGGTCATATTAATAAGAGCCAATTAAAACTTTGCTAAAAGCTTTTACTTAAAGTAAACAGATAAATATATTTCTGTTAAAGTCAACTTTATATGTGGGGTTGCTGTCAGATCATGTGGCATTTTCTGCAAGTGAACTACCATACACAAACACACATACATATAATCCACGTACCCCTGTACCAAATTTCCTCTGGCTCGGTCTTGGTCTGGTAAATTCCAAGTCAGTCTCCTCCCAGCAAACTCTCCAACAAAATAATGTTCCTTCCAGATGGCATTCAGCCAGAAACATAAACATTTAACATGACAGTTCCATGACAGAGTCTGTGAAATTGAAGACAGCCTCTGGCTACTGATGATAACCCCATTGTCAGATCCGTGTTTTACAGTCAAACACTGGCTGATCTAATGAGGGAACCATTTAGAGGTTCTCTTTCCTTTAATAATGGCTCATTGTCCTGGGAAACTTCACTTTCTATGAGAATAAGCCCCAGAGTGGCTCATAATTTGATGGTCTCTATGACAACGCTGAAGCTTTCAGAGATGCTCTGGATCTGCAGGAGGTTATATATTGGATCTGATTTTGAAAGAGTGTTGAGGTGAACAGGCAAGGCCCCTATCAAATGTTGAAATCCAAAGTATTGTCATCCAATAAAGTATTATTTTTTTCTCCATCAATCCAGTCCATAAAAGCAATCTTGCAACATGAACCATGGTGAATACTCAGTCAGGGCACAATAGCATCCAAGACTTGGCAGGCTGAGTTGGCATTTGAAACCTTTCAGAAGAAGTTGTTAAATAAACTGGGTGATTCAAAAATAATCGAACATTTCCCAAAGGTGTTACTCAGGAACTAGGCAATACACAATCACGTATGAGCCAAACTTTGAGTGACCTTTTCAATGTCTATGGAAAGAGTTAGGTTTTGACCACATGTTTATATTTGTTTAGTGTCTAATTCTTTTTGAATCATTCTGTACACTCATGTAAGTGTGCTAACCTGAGGTCCCCAAACCCTCAAAATGGAATTTACAGGGTCTTTGAAATGCCTGAAGTTAATATGCAAAAAAATGTATAGTTGAAATTGTATAGTTGAAATAAGTTCAGGTCACTTAATCTCATTCCTTATTTGTCTTTATGTAATAACACAGACTCAATAAAATTTTTAGTTAACAGATTTTGTATTGATGTCATAGTCAATTACTGAGCTAATCTTCAATATAATTTAGAATTTAATTACTTCGACAGTTTGTTAAGATCTACAGTAAATATATAAAAAGTATGTTATCCTTTTAAGTACACCCTGGCTGCTGCAACACCATTATCATCATTCTTGCTGTAGAACCCAGGGCCATTGCTAGTCTACAGAAAATCTCTTTCTAATTTACCCAGATTTTTAAAAGGCTCCTAGCTTATTCTTGGTGGGAGTGAGGCGGTCCTACATTGGGGAGCACTGTTTGGTATGAGGAATGTGGGCTAGATTTCAACTGCTTCTTGAGCTGGGAAGCTTCATTCAGTTCACAAAAACACATGACTGTACGCAGCAGCCCCACTTGGACCTCAATGAAAGTGAGTTTAGACTACGATTCTTCAGTACATTCACTAATTAAAATCCCTTATCCATTAAAAAATAGCTTATTCATTAAAAAATAAGAACTATATTCAGTTGATTCTAAGAGCCACATATTTTAACAATTTAACATCTCTGAAATTGAAATGTCTTACAGAGCTCTATCCATTCAGACACTCAACAAATTTTATATACTAAATATGTATGATATACAGCCATTCAATAAACATATACTATTCATCGAGGAGAAAAAAAATTAAGGAAGTGAAATAATCCCACCTTCTGTTTATATTGTGCTTTCATTCTTAATAATGGGCTATTTCCTCCTCGAAAGGGTGATACCCTGTAGATTTCTCAGGCAGAGAAAATTCCCTTTCCTCTACTTTCAAAGACTCCTTCAACTAAAATAATCCCCCCTCACCCCAGAGCAGTTTGTTTATACTCTTGTCTGTGGCCTTAGTTTACATTCTGCTTTGTACTGAAATTGTATTTTCCTTCTCTCACCTGCTGACCTGGAAGCTCCTCTAGCTCAGGGCCTGTGGACCTTTCTCTTTTCTGCTGTACCACCAACCAGCAGTGTTGCCAAGTGGAAGCAGCATGGGCTCTGGTGCCAGGCTGACACGTGTCCAGACCTGCGCCCTGTGGTCTGCTAGCTCTGTGATCTTAGGCAAGTTATTTAACCTCTCAGCGTTCCAGTTCCTCATTCATAAATACTTAATAATTACTCAACATGTGTGGTTGATTTGAAGATTTGCAAATGAGCCAAATTGCAAAAGATTGGCATTTAGCAGGTTCCTTGTAACTTATTATCATTCTTTTTCAGAGACAGCACGAGTCTTACTTTAGATTCAAATCCTGGCTTGTGCATGTGATGTGTCCCCTAACTACAAGTTAATTCTCTGCACCTCAGCTTCTAATCACCATGAACACTGGGATCTTGTCTGTTTTGTTCACAGTTGTGTCCTTAGCATCTAACATAGAGTTTGATGCACAGTTGCTGAATGAACCAAATGAGTGAAATAAAATGAAAAATGAATGAATGAAAATAAACGAATAGGCTCGGTGCCTGTGGCTCAACGGGCTAAGGCGCCAGCCATGTACACCTGAGCTGGCGGGTTCGAATCCAGCCCGGGCCCACCAAACAACAATGACAGCT
>CAUYRH010138660.1:0-32484 GCA_963574655.1 Perodicticus potto | reverse complement strand
GCCCTCGGTAGAGTGCTGTGGCGTCACACAGCTCACAGCAACCTCCAACTCCTGGGCTTAGGCGATTCTCTTGCCTCAGCCTCCCGAGTAGCTGGGACTACAGGCGCCTGCCACAACGCCCAGCTATGTTTTTTTTTGTTTGTTTTGCAGTTCAGCGGGGGCCAGGTTTGAACCCGCCGCCCTCGGTACATGGGGCCTGTGCCCTATTCGCTGAGCCACAGGCGCCACCCTAGTTCTTCTATTTCTAGTAGAGACAGAGTCTCACTCTTGCTTAGGCTAGTCTTGAACTTCTGAGATCAGGCAATCAACCCACCTCAGCCTCCCAGAGTACTAGGATTACAGGTGTGAGCTGCTACACCCAGCTAATAATTTGATTTCTTTAGTGATTTTTCACTCATTTCCTGCATTGTTTTTGTGATTTCTTTGTGTTGGGTTTCTATTTTCTTTTGTATTTCATTGAGCTTCCTTATGGTCCATATTCAAAATTCTTTATCATTTCAATATTCTCATTTAGATTGGTTTTCATTGGTATGGAGTTTCTGTTTTCTTTTGGGGGTATCTTTTCAGTATGACTTTTCTTATATCTAGAGATCCTTCATTGATTTCTTCTTGTCTGGAACAGCTTTTGCTTCTTTATGGATTTTTTTTTTTTTTTTTTTGAGACAGAGTCTCACTATGTCACCCTCAGTAGAGTGCCATCACAGCTCACAGCAACCTCTAACTCTTGGGCTTAAGCAATTCTCTTGCCTCAGACTCCCAAGTAGCTGGGACTACAGGTGCCCGCCACAATGCCCGGCTATTTTTTTGTTGCAGTTGTTGAGCTGGCCCAGGCTGGGTTTGGACCTGCCACCCTTGGTATATGTGGCTAGCGCTGTAACCACTGTACTATAGGTGCCGAGAATGGATTTTTCTTTTGTTTAGATAGTGGTACACCCAGTTTAATCTCTGAGACAGTGGGTGGTGCTTGTCTGTGAGACTCAACCATATCCTGTACGATCTTTTAATTTGATTTTTACCCACAGCATTTATTTTCCTATCAAGTCAAATAAAGTTTAGCTGTCCCATTCAGAAATATAATTGGGATCCAGCTCCCTTTTTCATTCTGTTGCCTAGGCTGGAGTGGCATAATCACAGCTCACTGCAGCTTCCAACTCTTGGGCTCAAGTGATCCTCCCACCTTGGCCATTAAGTGGCTGGACTACAGGCACACACTACCATGAATGGCTATTGCTTTTAATTTTGTTTTTAGAAATGAAGTGTCTCTATGTTGCACAGGCTGGTCTCGAATTCCTGGGCTCAAGTGATCCTCCCAGAATGCTAGGATTACGGTCTGAGCCACAGTGCCCAGCCAGCTATCTTGCATAAACGAGGAACACAAACACTGAGACAAAATAATATGGGTGGGCAGGGGTATTGGGATGTGGGCTTCATGGTCATGTGTCTGCCCTCTGTGCTAAGAGGACAGAGAAGAACTCCTCTGGGGGTCTGGGTGAAGGGTGCCCCAGCTGGGCCTCTGAAGCTAAAGAGCACCAGATGTGGCAGTAGTGCTGTGCCGGGGAATCTGCAAGGACCAAGACAGCTTACTTTGTCTCTGCAGGTGAATAAGCCTTACGGGAAAGTCCAAATCTACACAGCTGATATTTCTGAAATCCCAAAGTGCAACTGTAAGCCCACAGATGAGAATCCTTGTGGCTTTGATTCAGAGTGTTTGAACAGGATGCTGATGTTCGAGTGCCACCCACAAGTGTGTCCAGCAGGGGAGTACTGCCAGAACCAGTGCTTCACCAAGCGCCAGTACCCAGAAACCAAGATCATCAAGACTGATGGCAAAGGGTGGGGCCTGGTCGCCAAGAGGGACATCAGAAAGGTGTGTGCGCATCCCTCCCGGGCTTCTCAGGAGTTATGAGTCGTTGGCTCCTTACTTGCTTATTGTTTCTGCATTCGTGTCAGGTGATATTTTTAAAATTTTTTTTAAATTGAATCATTACAATTGAATATTTTTAAGTGTTACATAAAAGATATCCATTAGCATAGCATTAAAACTCAAAAATTTTCATAAAACTTGCCTTAAGTCAGATTTTTGGTAATTGCTTTTATGAACTGAAACATGAAAAGTGACCCACTTTCCTATAGATTAGCAGGTAAGTGCCCCAGGCAGGTGCATGGGGCTGACCCACAAGGGCAGTCGGGCACCACCTGGGACCACATCATTAGCACCAGAAGCTGCCAGCGCCCTGTTCCTGCTCTGACTGAGTTGCCAAGTGCTCCTGGTGTGTAGAGAGATGGCTGGAGTCACTCGTCAGTGCCTTGCCCCAGTGTGGCCTAGGGATGGGTGGGCGCAGTCCTCCACGTGACCTAGGGATGGGTGGGCGCAGACCTCCACGTGGCAGAGGGATGGGTGGGTTCAGACCCCAGAGCTTTGCTCAGGACAGATCTGGCATGAGCCACAGAAATGTACCCTTGGTGCAGTCTAGCCCCAGCAGAAAGGATCGCTTACAAATACCCCCAGTGTTCTTGTTCCTCTGCCTTCCTGGATTGCTGGTTCATCCGGACTCTCTTGTTGTAGAGCCTGTCATATTCTTTGTGACCATTTTCTCTGTTGGGGGAATGAACATGTAAAGGTGAGTTGTGTATAAGCCTGGTTATCAGACAGTGCTCCTAAAAGGAAAGGTATTGTAAGAAGTAGGGGTCGGAATGTTGCTGCTTCAAGAATACTTAAATAGGCCAGGTGCAGCGGCTCACACCTATAACCCTAGAGCTCTGGGAGATATATAAGATCTTTTGAATTGAATTTATGAGGATGCTGTAAGACCCCACTTGAGGTATGCTATACGGTGCCCTTTTCTAATTGGTCATGTGCTGGGCCTGACACTAAGAATTGGTCAGCATGTTCTATGTCATCACTGTGTTCTGCTTTCCAGGGAGAATTTGTTAATGAGTATGTTGGGGAGCTGATTGACGAGGAGGAGTGCATGGCAAGAATCAAGCACGCCCACGAGAACGACATCACCCACTTCTACATGCTCACAATAGACAAGGTACTGTGAGTGGGGCTGTTCTGGTGTCCTGCACATTCTGAACATGGCCAAGGGCTCACCTGTAGAGGTGGGCTTTGCACTGGGACTGTGCTATCATTTGTCTTCTACGTTGCTTTTTCAAACATCTGTGCATTTTCTTAGGAAGTGCTGGCTGCCTTGCAGCAGTTGTCTGAGGCCAGAGCTAACTGCTTGTGGGCACTGAGAGCATCCTGGGCTTCACACATCTAGGGGTGTGTCAAGTGTCTTAAAGTGGTCTTATTAAGAAGGGCAGGACAAGAAAAGAGAAAATTGCAGAGTATGAAAGTTGACATCTTTCTCAGTTACACATAGAGACTTTTTGGTTTTTCATTCCTTTTGTTTGAAGCCCATATTATTAAACATTTTGGAACCGAGGTGCTAGAGAGGGTCAGTGTCCTTAGAAATGGAGGATGAGATGAGTTGTTTATGAGAAAGCACATCTGGGATGCTCTCAGGTCTGCAACCAGTGGGTACTGCCTGGCCTTCTAGGGCAGCTCCTTCAGTGACCAAAGCCTCAGGAGAAGGGGCGTCATTATTTCCTTTACACAGTGAACTTCAGCTGGGAAGGTGCAGCCTCCTTGATGCTTCATTGCTCTTTGAGAGGAGGCTAGACAGAATACATTTTCTCCTGCCTTTTGTTGCTCTTAGGCTCATGATCTACTAGGAAAGTGTGGCTTTATTTATTTATTTTTGAGACAGAGTTTCATTTTGTCACCTTCTGAAAAGTGCTGTAGCATCATAGCTCACAGCAACCTCAAATTCTTGGGCTTAAGCGATTCTCCTGCCTCAGCCTCCTGCCACAGTTCCTGGTTACTTTTAGAGATGGGGGTCTTGCTCTTGCTCAGGCTGATCTCAAACTCCTCAGCTCAGGCAATCCACCTGCTTTGGCCTATCAGAGTGCTAGGATTACAGGTGTGAGCCACTGTGCCCAGCCTTGTGTGGCTGTTTTAAAAACAGTAGATTAATGATAGTGCTTGAAAACCAGACAGAAAATGATCACAGACCAAACATTTTAAATGATTCATGGAAGACAGAAATAATATGTGATGAGATACAGAGAAAAGGGCTGCTTATTTCCCTAGGGGAAGTAAGAATGGTTCCAGGGCCCCATCAGATGGTCTCTGGGGAAGCTTCCCACTCAGGAAGGAGGGAGCTGTGCCCAGTGGAACCCACGCTTGGTGCGCACTGGGATCTGTGTTACTGCACGTCACGGGGCCTAGACTCTTCAAGGTCAGTGTCATGAGGGATAAAGGTTCTGGGTTAAAAGAAACTAAAGAAACCTAGAAACCATACGCATCTTAATTAAGATCTTGAATCTGACATTATTAGCTCCAAAGAGGTTCTTTATTTTAAAGTTACAATCTGTCTTGGATGTCATGTTTTAGTTTTGTATATACCTGACTGAAAATCATGTATGTATTTAAAATTTAAGAATGAAAAACTTGTGTAAATCTCAGTGGCATTTAGTATAAACTAAGTATATATTCTATTTTAATAAATACTGCTTTGTTTACAGGTAAAAAAAAAAGATCTTGAATCTGGGATGAGAGGTGGGGAGCTATAAGGGACATCTGTAGGAGAACTTGAATAATCTTATTTTGGACAAGAAGTTCTTCTTGGTGTTAAATTTCTCAGGCGTGGAGAGTGCTGTGGCTCTGTAGTGGATGTCAGTGTCAGCTTTTGGTAACTTGTGTTTAGAGGATCAGGGGAAAGAATGTGTGTGTAACTATACACAAACATAGTATGTGTACCCACACATATGTATACATATGCAGGTGGAGAGAAAGAGAAACTATGGTAAAATGGTAATGAACCTGGGTGAGGGCTGTACTGGTGTTCATTGTACTATTTTTTTCATATTATTCTGTAGGTGTGGAATTTATGTATTTTATTTATTTATTTTTTGAGGTTGAGTCTCCCTCTGTCACCCAGGTAGAGTTCTGTGGTGTTACAGCTCACAGGAACCTCAAAGTCTTGGGCTCAATAGATCCTTTTGCCTCAGCCTCCCAAGCTGAGACTATAAGTGCCTGGCTAATTTTTCTGTTTTTAATAGAGATAGGCTCTTGCTCTTGCTCAGGCTGGTCTCGAACTCCTGAGCTCAAGCAATCCATCTGCCTAGGCCTTCCACAGTGCTAGGATTACAGGTGTCAACCACCTTGCCCAGCTAACACTTTTTTAAATAAAAGGATTTGTTTTGGCGGCGCCTGTGGCTTAAAGGGGTAGGGCGCCGGCCCCATATGCCGGAGGTGGCAGGTTCAAACCCAGCCCAGGCCAAAAACTGCAAAAAACAAACAAAAAAACCCCTAAAACAAACAAACAAACAAAAAAAGGATTTGTTTAAAAAGATAAAAAGAGTGTGGGCCTTGTTGCTTCCTCCCTGAGCCTATCAGGACATACCAGCATATTCTCTCAGGGCCCTGATGACACATGCCTTCTGTACGAGGTAGGCACTGGCACAATCATTAAGCAGGTGAACAAGGATTCTGAAGAATAGAATGAACAGGCTCGACACCTGTGGCTCAAGCAGCTAAGGTGTCAGCCACATACACCTGAGCTGGTGGGTTCGAATCCAGCCCGGGCCCACCAAACAACAATGATGGCTGCAACCAAAAAATGGCCAGGTGTTGTGGCGGGCGCCTGTAGTCCCAGCTACTTGGGAGGCGGAGGCAAGAGACTTGCTTGAGCCCAGGAGTTGGAGGTTGCT
This sequence comes from Perodicticus potto, assembly GCA_963574655.1. NCBI lineage: Eukaryota > Metazoa > Chordata > Mammalia > Primates > Lorisidae > Perodicticus > Perodicticus potto. The sequence goes on along the minus strand of CAUYRH010138660.1, from coordinate 26,724 downwards.
GTGAGCTATGATACTATTGCACTCTACCCAGGCCAACAGATTGAGGCTCTGTCTCAAAAAAAAAAAAAAAAAAAAGAATAAAATGAACAGAAAACCAAGAATAAACAAATATAGAAAAAGGGCAAGCCCCAGTGAAACTCTCTAGCAGTACCCATGACAGATGAGGCTGGGCTTGCTACATAAACAGCTTTATGATGCTGCAGCAAAAAGGCAAGGTGGGAGCCAGACCCAGTGAGGCAAGAGTGGGTGTGTGCAATTTTCCTGGGGCCGTAGAGTGTGGAACAAGGAACAGTACCTACTTGTTCCCCGTCTGGGGACCCAGCAACAAGGCCTGCACAGAGGCCTCGTGGCTACCTGGACCTGAGGTTCCTGTGCAGATCCCTTGCAGGGTTGTAGTCTTAGGGAAAGGGCTAATAAACTTGTTCCAGGAGGCAGCATATATGCTTCTTTGTTTTATTTGGTGGTGGGAGAGCAAGGGAGGTTATTTTGTTAGCAACTGAAACCCTAGGCCTATGCCTTACTATGTTTTTGAGTCTAAATATAAAGCTACTTGTGTGTTGTAAGAATGCCAAGTTAAGCATTTAACACAGAGATTGGTACCTGGCTGAAGGGAAGATTAAATCCTGTGACATGAGACATTTATACAATCTAAACCTCGTCTGTTTTCTATAAAAACAAAACACACAAAAGGAGCTCTATTAAATGTTCTGTTAGGACGGGATTCCTGTGTGTAGATCTTTCAAACAGAAGGCTTTACTTTTAGTGAGAACCTGCAAAGACTAAGTTTAATGAAGGATATGAAGTGTATTAGAAATGGTTAGAACCATGGGAAAAATATTTAGGGAACACAAGAAACAGATGCTAAAAGGTAAATCTGGAAGATATAAATAAACAAAACTAGGAGTTAGGGCCAGGCGCAGTGGCTCAGCACTGGGAGGCTGAGGCAGGAGGAGCCCTGAGCTCAGGAGTTGGAGACCAGCTTGAGACCCCATCTCTACTAAAAATAGAAAAACTAGCTGAGTGTTGTGGCGGGAACCTGTAGTCCCAGCTACTTGGGAGGCTAAGGCAGAAGGATTTCTTTAGCCCAGGAGTTTGAAGTTTCTGTGAGCCATGGCACTCTACAAAAAACAAAAACAAAAAATCCTACGAGTTTAAAATAGTTATTAAGAAGATTCTGAAATGCTGGTGCAGTTGGAGACACCAAGAACTTGACTCAGCAGCTAGGTAACAGTCACAGTGGCAGAATCTCTCTGATGTCACTGTTTTGGAACTCTTGGGTCTAATGAAGGACCATAACTTCCAGAGGAAAGTCTTTGACGGTAAATTGTAGTTAATTTTGGTCCATTTTAGCTCATTGCATAGTAGCAACTACTTGTTGTCCCATAACTAGTGGGCCTGGCAGCTTCCTGGCAGGCAGATGTGCACATGTTCCTTGGGCATCTTGCATGGAGCTTGTCGGAGCTGGGATGGGCAAAAAGGACCCTATCCTCCAAATAACGCAGGTGGCCACTGTTGGTATACCTCTTCTCTATCGTTGTCAGTTCCTTCCCCTCCAGGTGAAATGACTTTAAAGGGATTTAAAGAGTAAGCAACAATCTCCCCATCTTCATTTTTCTTTTTTTTCTTTCAAGATCCAGCCATTAAAGCAGTAGGATATTCAGAAGCAACTGCATATGTGGGGATAATTAGAAAGTGACCATGCATGAAAGGTACAGGCTCAGAAAAGACCTAAGAAGACTTATACCTTGGGCTATTTATTGGCACAGAGGTAGTCCACAACAATCAAGGATTTTATTTATTTCAGTTTTTGGCTGGGGCTGGGTTTGAACCCGCCACCACCGGCATATGGGGCTGGCACCCTACTCCTTTGAGCCACAGGCGCCGCCCACAACAATCAAAAGAAAACAAGAATAAAGAAAAACAGTAACAAAAACTCAGCAAGCCCAGGGTAAGGGAGAGAATCTAATTTCTAGAGTTACCACATTTATTGGATTCAAATGTCCAATCTTCAATAACAACAACAAAAAAATCAATGCTACAAAGAAACAGGAGACTGTGATGCATTCAAAAGCCAAAATGAATGAATGAACGAAGGAATAAATAAATAAGTAAAAATAATCAGAAACTGTCTCTAAAAAAGACCTGATGGTAGATCTACCAGACAAAGACTTTAAAACAACTATCTTAAATATGCTTAAAAAACTAAAAGACCATGTGGAGAAGCTTAAATATAAATCAATATGTAAACAAAAAGGCAATATCAGCAAAGAGAGAAAAAACATAAAAAGAAATTCCAGAGCTGAAGAGTATAATAACTTAAATGAAAAATTCATTAGATTCAGAGGATGATTTAAGCAGGCAGAAGAAAGAACCTATGAGCTTGAAGATAGAATAGTGGGAATTGTCAAGTCCATGAGACAGAAAAAAAATGATTGAAGAAAAGTGAACACTGGCTCAGAACCCATAGCTTGGTAAGTCGGGTGACAAGGCTGGCAGGTTCGAATCCAGCTTGAGCCCGCTAAACAACAATGATGGCTGCAACCAAAAAATAGCTGGGCGTTGTGGCGGGCGCCTGTAGTCCCAGCTACTTGAGAGGCTGAGGCAAGAGACTCGCCTGAGCCCTGGAGTTTGAAGTTGTTATAAACCGTGATGCCACAGCACTCTACCAAGGGTGACATAGTGAGACTGTCTCCAAAAAAAAAAGTGAAGAGCCTAGAAGACATGTGAGACACCATTAGGTAGACTAACATGTATTCTGGGAATCCCAGAAAAAAAAAGAGAAAAGGGCAGAAAGAACATTTGAAGAAATAATGGTTGAAAACTTCCCAAATTTGACAAAAATACATTAATATAAATGTGTCTGAAGCTCAATGAACTCCAAGTAAGATGAACTCAAAGAGACTCACATTGAGACACATTATGATCGAACTTTCAAAAACCAGACAAGGAGAGAATCTTGAAAGCAGCAAGAGAGAAGCTACTTGTTATATACAAGGGATCCTCAATAATGCCGTCAGCTAGTTTCTCATCAGAAATGAGGTCTGAAGGCAATGGGCTGATACGGTCAGAGTGCTAAAGGAAAAAAAAAAACTCAGCCAAAAATCCTTTATCTGGGCTTGGCGCCTATATGCTCAGTGGTTAGGGTGCCGCCCACATACACTGGGGCTGGTAGGTTTGAACCCAGCCCGGGGCCTGCTAAACAACAATGACAACTACAATAACAACAACAACAAAAAACCAGGCATTGTGGTAGGCATCTATAGTCCCAGCTACTTGAGAGGCTGAGGCAAGAGAATGGCTTAAGCCCAAAGTTTGAGGTTGCTATGAGCCGTAACACCACAGCACTCTATTGAAGGTGGGATAGTGTGACTCTGTCTCAAAAAAAAAATAAAAAAGAATCCTATGTCTGGCAAAATTGTCCTTCAGAATTGAAGAAATTAAAACATTGCCAGATAAATGAAAGCTGAGGGAGTTTTGTTACCACTAAACCTGTCCTGCGAGTAATGCTCAGGGAAGTCTTGGAGGTTGAGATAAAGGACTACATAGTAAATTAAATTTCATGAAGAAATAAAGATCTTGGCTCGGTGCCTGTGGCTCAACGGGCTAAGGTGCCAGCCACGTACACCTGAGCTGGCGGGTTCGAATCCAGCCTGGGCCCACCAAAGAACAATGACGGCTGCAACCAAAAAATGGCCGGGCGTTGTGGCGGGCTCCTGTAGTCCCAGCTACTTGGGAGGCGGGCTCCTCTTGAGCCCAGGAGTTGGTGGTTGCTGTGATGCCATGGCACTCTACCCAGGGTGACAGCTTGAGGTTCTGTCTCAAAAAAAAAAAAAAAAAAAGGAAAAAGAAAAGAAATAAAGATCTTAATGAAAGTAAATACATGTTCACTATAAAAGCTTATATTATTGTAACAATAGTTTCTAACTTTACTTTTTTGTTTTTTACATGTTTTCAGAAACGAATACATTTTTAAAAGTTATTATTAAAAGCTAGTATTATTGTAACATTTGTTTATAACCCCACCTTTTGTTTTCTACATAACTTCAGCTATTAATACATTTAAATTACTGCTGGGATGGTGGCTCATGCCTATAATCTTGGCATTTTGAGAGACCGAGGCATGTAGATTGCTGAAGGCCGGGAGGTTGAGGCAAGCTAGGCAATATAGAGAAACCATGTCTTTACAAAAAATAGAAAAAAATAAAAGAAAAAAATTAGCCAAGCATTGTGGCATGCACCTGCAGTCCCAATTGCTTGGAGGGTGAAGAAGGATCATTTGAGTTCAAGAGTTTGAGGCCGTAGTGAGCTATGATCATGCCACTGCACTCCAGCCTAGGCCAACAGAGCTAGATCCTATCTCAAAAACAAAAGAATTACTAGTTTATATTTTGGGACACACAGCGTATAAATGTAATTCTGTAAAGGCCAGGTGCGGTGGCTCACACCTGTAATCCTAGCACTCTGGGAGGCCAAGATGGGCGGAATGCTGGTGGTCCAGAGTTTGGGACTAGCCTAAGCAAGAGTGAGACCCTGTCTCTAAAAAAACTGACTGGGTGTTGTGGCAGACACCTGTAATCCTAGCTATTTGGGATACTGAGACAGGAGGATCATTTGAGCCCAGGAGTCTCAAGTTGCTGTGAGCTATGACACCACAGCACTCTACCCAGGGCAACAGAGTGAGACTGTCTCAAAAAAAAAAAAAAAAAAAAACCTAACAAGATTAAATAATGAAAAGATAGAAAATCTGAATAGACTTATAACTAATAAAGAGATTGAATGAGTAATCAAAAATCTCCTGAGAAAGAAAAGCACTGGACCTGATGGCTTCACTGATGAATTCTGCCAAACATTCAAAAAAGAATACCAATCCTCAAACTCTTCTGAAAAATTAAAGAAGGAAGACTTACAAATTCATTCTATTAGGCCAGCATTACCTTGATACCAAAGCCAGATAAGAACATTACAAGAAGAGAAAACTATGAACATTGATATAAAAATCCTGTGCAGAATATAGACTGTTCCTGACTTGCAATGGTTTGACCTAAGATCTTTCAACTTGACAATGGTGTGAAAGCAATACTCGTTCAGTAGAAAATGTGCTTCAAGTACCCATACAGACATTCTGTTTGTTTCTTACAGTACAGGATTCAACAAATTACATAAGCTACTGAGAACTTTATTATAAAATAGGCTTTGTGTTAGATGATTCTGCCCAACTCTAGGCTAATGTAAGTGTTTTGGGCACATTTAAGGCAGGCTAGGTTAACGCATTTTTTACTTAGTGGATTTTCAACTTATAGTGGATTTATAGGACATAAACCCCCATTATAAGTTGAAGAACAGCTGCACTAGCAATCTGAATTCAGTACCATATCAAAAGTCTTTTCTTCTTCTTTTTTTTTTTTGGGGGGGGGTGGGAACAGTCTCAACCTGTCATCCTGGGTAGAGTGCCATGATGTCATAGCTCACAGCAACCTCAGACTCTTGGGCTTAAGCAATTCTCTTGCCTTAGCCTCTCAAGTAGCTGAGACTACAGGCGCCTGCCACAACACCCAGCTGTTTTTTGGTAGTAGTTGTCATTGTTGTTTGGCAGGTCAGGGCTGGATTTGAGCCCGCCAGCTCCAGTCTATATGTCTGGCGCCCTAGCCACTGAGCTATGGGCACTGAGCCAAAAGTATTTTCTTTTTTATTATTTGGGTATTTTTTCTGGTTCCATATGAATCGAAGTACTATTTTTGCAAGATCTTGAAAGTACGATATTGGTGCTTTGATGGGGATTGCATTAAGTCTATAGATTGCTTTGGGTAGTATGGACATTTTAACAATGTTGATTCTTCCCAGCCATGACCATAGTATGTTCTTCCATTTGTTGACATCTTCTGCTATTTCCTTTCTCAAAGTTTCATAATTCTCTTTGTAGAGATCTTTCATGTCTTTTGCTAGATATGTTCCCAGGGATTTCATCTTCTTTGGTGCCATTGTAAAAGGAATAGTCTTTGATTTTGTTCTCGGCTGGACAAATGTTGGCATATACGAAGGCTAATTTGTGGGTACTGATTTTGTATCCTGAGACATTGCTATGTTCCTTGATCACTTCTAAGAGCTTTGTAGTTGAGTCCCTGGGGTTTTCCAGGTATAAGATCAAGTCATCTGCAAGAAGGGAGAGTTTGATTTCCTCTGTCCCCATTTGGATTCTTTGCTCTCCTCTTACCTGATTACAATTGCTAGGACTTCCAACACTGTATTAAGAAGCAGTGGAGACAATGGGCATCCTTGTCTGGTTCCAGATTTGGGTGGAAATGCTTTGAATTTTACTCCATTCAATATGATATTGGCTGTGGGTTTGCTGTAGATAGCCTCTATCAGTTAAAGGAATGTTCCATCTAAGCCTATTTTCTTAAATGTTTTTTTATCATGAAAGGATGTTGGCTATTGTCAAAAACCTTTTATGCATCATTTGAAAGAATCACATGGTCTTTGTTTTTGATTCTATTTATGTGATGTATTATATTTATAGATTTGCGTATGTTTAACCCAACCTTGTGTCTCTGGGATAAAACCCACTTGATCATGGTGTATAACCTTTTCAGTGTGTTGTTATAGTCTGTTTGCTATCTTGTTGAATATTTTTGCATCAATATTTAATAATGATATTGGTCTATAGTTTTCTTTCTTTGTTGGGCGCTTTCCTGGTTTAAGGGTCAGGGTGATATTTGCTTCATTTGGTTATCCACATGTAGAAGACTGAATCTGGGCCCACATTTCTCACCATTGACAAAAGTTGATTCTCGTTGGATTTAAATTTAAGACATGAAACAATAAAAATTCTAGAAGAGAGTGTGGGGAAAACACTTGAAGATACTGGCCTTTATGAGGAAGACACTTCCCCCCCTCCCCCAGCCCCCAGCCCCCAGCAACTACAGCAACATCAAAAATAAATAACTGGGACTTGGATCAAGCTAAAAAGCTTTTGCACAGCTACGAGTACCACAAACAAAGCAAACAGATAGTCTTCGGAATGGGAGAAGATTTTTTCTTGTTATGAATTTAACAAAGGCCTGATAAAACTAGAATCTACAGAGAACTCAAACAATAAAAAAAAAAAAGTGGAAACAACTCTCTCTGTAACTGGGCAAGAGATTTGAATAGAAACTTCTCCAAGGATGACAGGTGAATGGCCAATAAACACATGAAAAAATGCTCATGATCTTTAATCATCAGAGAAATGGAAATCAAAACCACTCTAAGATATCACCTAATCCCAGCAAGATTAGCCCACATCACAAAGTTCCAAAATACCAGATGCTAGCATGGATGTGGAGAGAAGGGAACACTTCTACACTGCTAGTGGGATTGCAAACTAATACAGCCTTTTTGGAGAGCAGTATGGAGAATCCTCAAAAGATCTAAAAGTAGACCTTCCATTTGACCCTGCAATCCCATTACTAGGTATCTACCCAGAAGAACAAAAATAATTTTACCACAAAGACGTTTGCACTAGAATGCTTATTGAGGCTCAATTCATAATTGCCAAATTGTGGAAGCAACGTAAGTGCCCCTCAATCCAGGAATGAATCAATGAACTGTGGTGTATGTATACCATGGAATATTATGCAGCCTTAAAAAGATGGAGACTTTACATCTTTTACATTTACCTGAATGGAGTTGAAATACATTCTTCTTAGTAAAGTATCGCAAGAACAGAAAAATAAATATCCAGTGTATTCCATACCAATATGAAATCAATATATAAACAATTACATGTTCATAAGAACAATAAAACACTAATATAGTGCAGTTCAGAGGTACAAGGAAATGGGAGGGGTGAGGGGAGGATGTATGGCAGAGGAGGGCAGGCAGGAGGTGGGATCTCACCTAATGTGCATACTATGAGGGTGTATAACATGCCTCCTGGGTAAGGGGCTCTTCTACAAATGGAAATTTACCCTGGAAGTGAGAACAATGTAACCTAAAAATTGTACCCTCATATTAATTTGAATAAAGTTTAAAAAAAAATAAAAATAAAAAATAAAAAAATAACAGGCATATCCAAAAGAGGATAGTCAAGGAAAAAAAAAAGTATTTTCTCTTTTTAGAGACAAGGTCTCACTTTATCATTCAGGCTGGAGTACACTGGTACAATCATAACTCACTGCAATCTCAAATTCCCAGGCTCAAGCAGTCCTCCTGCTTCAGCCTCCTGAGTAACTGGGACTACAGTTGCATGCCACCATGCCCAGCTATTAAAAGGTTATACACCATAACCAAGTGGGATTTATTCCTAGACTGCAAGGATGGTTTGACAAAAATCAGTCAAGGTAGTCACCACATTAACAAAATGAGGGAAAAACCCACAGAGCCATCTCAACTGATCAGAAAAAGCAATTGAGGGTGGTGCTGTTGCTCAGTGATAGGGCGCCATATACCGAGGAAGGCGGGTTTGAACCCGGCCCCAGCCAAACTGCAACGACAACAACAACAACAAAAATAGCCGACCAAGGGCCTATAGTCCCAGCTACTTGGGAGGCTGAGGCAAGAGAATCGCCTAAGCCCAAGAGCTAGAGGTTGCTGTGATGCCACAGCACTCTACCGAGGGCGACAAAGTGAAACTCTGTTTCTTAAAAAAAAAAAGAAAGAAAGAAAAAGCAATTGACAAAATTTAACATGCTTCCATGATAAAAATACTCAATAAACTAGGAAACTGCTGCAACATAATGAAAGTCATATATGAAAAACCCAGTAAAAATCACACTCAATAGTGGAAGGCTGAAAGCTTTTCCTCTGAGGTAAGGAACAAGGAAAAGATACTTGCTTTCACCAGTATGGAACTGGAAGATCTAGAGAGAGCAACTAAGCAAGAAAAAGAAATAAAAACATTCAATTTGGAAAGGAAGAAGTAAAACGATCTATTTGCAGGTGATATTTTACGAGGTCTGAGGATCAAGTTTGCTAAGTCACATGGATGGTCTACTCTCCCCATCTCTGTCTGATTGGGACGTCATCAGGGAGTGAGCACAAGGCCTGGCTGTTCACACATGTCCTCTGGCTTTGACAAGTATGACCTATGAAATAGGATTTAATTGTAGATGCTGGATATTAATCCCTTGTCATGTATGATTTGCAAATATTTTCTTCTATTCAGTTGGTTGCCTATTTATTTAGTTGATAATATTTTTTGATGCACATAATTTTTAAATTTTCCTTGAAGTCCAATTTGTCTAGTCCAATAGAGTTTTTTAATTCTATTATTGGTACCTAAGAAATAATTAGTAAATCCAGTGTTGTAAAATGTTTGCCCAATCCAGTGTTACAGTGATTTTGCCCTATGTACTGAGAGTTTTGTTGTTTTAGGTGTTGGATCTGTTTTTAATTATTATTATTATTATTATTATTATTATTAATATATATATATTTTTTTGCGGTTTTTGACTGGGGCTGGGTTTGAACCCACCACCTCTGGCATATGGGGTCAGCGCCCTACCTCTTTGAGCCACAGGCACCGCCCTAAACAGGTTTTTTTGTTTTTGTTTTTGTTTTTGCAGTTTTTTTTTTTTTTTTTTTTTGAGACAGAGCCTCAAGCTGTCACTCTGGATAGAGTGCTGTGGCATCACAGCTCACAGCAACCTCCAATTCCTGGGCTCAAGTGAGTCTCTTGCCTCCGCCTCCCAAATAGCTCGGCCTACAGGCGCCCGCCACAACGCCCCGGCCAGTTTTTTGGTTGCAGCCGTCGTCGTTTGGCGGGCCCAGGCTGGATTCGAACCCACCAGCTCAGGTGTACGTGGCTGGTGCCTTAGCCCGCTGACCCACAGGCGCCGAGCCTGTTTTTGCAGTTTTTTATTTTTAATTTTTGTATGCCATGTCAGGTAAGGGTCTAACATCATTCTTTTGCCATGTAAATATCCATTTTTCCCAGCAACATTTCAGGAATAAGAAAATCAAACTTCAGAATTTAAATGTGAGATCCAAGAAGTAATGGTGAACAAGTAAGTTTATAAAAATATCTACATAAGTTGTATAAAATTATGAATGATAACTGCTTCTAGAAAGAGAGATATGAATATGAGGAAGCATTTGATACTGACGGTCACTAGGAGTACTGGAAGCAGTGCAGTGAAGCCAGGGTAAGCTGCTTGTTTCGTGTGGATGGAGGGGAGAGATTTTATTAACTTCAGACTTCCTCAAGTATATGGAAAATTACTAAATGACTAGAAAGAATGTGAAGCTTCTACACAATTAAAGGATAGAAAAGGAAATAAGGAAAAGTCAGTCAATCTAGCAGAAGTAGCAGGGGATAATTATAATTAGCACAAAATGAAATATAAAAAATACACATATGTCAATAGTTATAATAGATGTAATTGCTTAAATTTAAATGCAGGTGGAAATGCTGGAGCATCATGAATAGAGCAGCCCATAGGAAAAAATACAGTTCTCACCCTGAAGGAAAATAAAATTACCCCACTGCTTCATATTGAAAGGCTGAAAACCACAGAAATAAATGAAATAGGCTAGTGTGTTCTCCCTCCCTCTCCCCGCTCTCCCCCCTTTCCCTGCCAAACAGAGTCTCACTATGTTGGCCCTCAGTAGGGTGCCAAGGTGTCACAGCTCACAGCAACCTCAAACTCTTGGGCTCAAGCAATTCTCTTGCCTCCAGCCTCCCAAGTAGCTTGGACTACAACGCCCGGCTATTTTTTGTTGCAGTTGTCATTGTTTAGCTGGCCCAGGCCGGATTCAAACCCACCACCCTCAATGTATGTGGCTGGTGCTGTAACCAAAGTGCTATAGGCGCCAAGCCTAGGCTAGTGTGTTCTAATTGAAAGACTCCTAGATTGATTCATAAAGCAAAACCTAATTGCGTATGTAACAAACAAATTCTGAAGGGTTAAAAATAAAATTGTGGGCAAAGGTATGCAAGGTAAAGTCAAAAGGGGTTGTTGAAGCCCCACTGCTTTCAGTAACACCCAGGAAGGTATCTGTGACACGACGTCACCGAGCACACCACCATGTGCTTTCCTACAGTTGGCAGAGGTACAAGAGAAAGACAAATGAATAAACCGACGGTGTGCTCACCTTTCTTAGTTGAAAGCAAAGATCCTGGACAAACAATTAGTATAAATTAATCACCGACTACAAAGAACAGCAAATAAGCTGGAGGAAGGAACTGAAAACAGAAATTTAGAAGCTAAAAAACAGAAACAGATAACGAGTAAGCCATTTTTACAAACGCAAAATGGTGTCATCTGTTTTTCATTCCAAGCCCAGTGGAGTGGATGCGTTGCAGGAGGGAAGACGGAAGTGGGTCTGGGAAACCGAGAGCGCATATGCCCTTTGGGGTGAGCCTGGTAGGCATGAGGAGAAGTCATTTGTGGGAGAGCAAGGATGAAAACCCAGTCATTGGGAAAAGATGGAAAACAAACCCAAGATCATTTTCAGAACAGGCCATTTAAAAGTCCACGAAGAACTGTGAATCTGTGTGACTGGCAGTGCTGTCCTGAAGGCCTTTCTCCCCTGCTCTCCTGTGAGCAGGGCTGGGCTGGGCCACCACCCAGTGAGCACAATGCTTACAGAAATAAATTTCAGATAGACTAACAAGCTAGGAAAGTGTGGGAGATATATTTCATAATTTTGGGGTGGGGAGATATGTGAAGCTTCTCAGCAAACCCGGAATGCTTAAAGCAAGTAATAACACAGCTGCATAGAACTGAGATGGCTTGTGTGAGAAAACCATCTACTTCTCAACTATAAAGTTAAAATCCAAGTGTTAGCCTGTGAGAACACTTAGTTCCACATGTAGTTATAAAGGGTCTGATATTCAGAATATATAGGGAACATCTGCAGATCAGAAAACGAGAAATTTTTATAAGAGGGTCAGGATACGGTGGCCATCCATAGAGGAAAAAATACACATGCCAGTTAGAAAGGAAGGGATCCTGAGCCTCACTAGTTGCCTGAGAAATGGAGATTAAGCTTCCTGTTGGGAGGTCAGAGGATAGGGGCTGTCCTTCTGTGGCAGGTTGGTAGCATGTCTGGCCTTCGTGCCGTGTACCACTGCCACCCTGCTGTCTCCTGAAGAAGTGTCTGAGAGCACAGTGACTGGTGCAGTCACAGCAAAAGAGAGGAACAACCCAGGATGGCACCACAGAGCGCACATCTACATCAAGGAGCGGGATCACCAGCCCCATCATTGACAGTGCAGAGTAGCCTCATTGTAGTGCCAAGTCTGTTTCAAAGAGACACTATGGTGAGGGTGTAGAAAGGATGCACAGAGGCCAGTCCACTGCAGGCAGGGCAGGGCAGCGGCCCCCAGGACACACTACTGTTTATCCGTGCATCCGTGTGCTCCCCGAGGTTTGTGTTAACTCTTCACCTCAGTGCTCTCCCCTCACAGCATGGCTGACCTAGATGCTTGCAGGGTAAGGACAGCAAGGCTGTGCTTTATCTGTCCATTTGTCCATCGTTGGGTGGTGGCACTGCCTGGAGATTTTGCAGTGATAGACATAAAGTGGCCTTTTGCAACTGGGCACTTGGATGTTAGGTGGAGTCCCAGGACCACAGAGTACTTGTGTCTGTGATTCTCAGGGCTTTCACCACATTGCTTTCCCCAAACCATTCCTGCCAACCTTGTGGCCAATTCTCATCTTGACCAATGTGACATTAAGTGTCATGTCTTGGGTCCTGTCGTAGCTTAGAATCACCCTGATCTACATTTTTCCAGCTGCTTGGGAACTTGAACCTCTTCCCTTGAGCTTGTCTGTCTGGACTGGCTCCTTGGGAACTGTCTCTGTGCCCTGCTCGTGTGTGATCAGGTTCATCTTCTCTCCGTCAGTGTGTGTTTGTGTCGGCCATGGGTCTGGCTCCCTGTGGCACTGAGGGCTCTTGCCTTCTTGTTTGTCATGGAGGTGGTGTTGGAAGCCCTGGCTCACTGTCCATTCCCACAGGTGCTCATGAGGGCTTGGTCCTGTCCACATGGTCTGGACTGACCCTCCACGAGCAAGAAAAACAGAACTGGTTTGGGGGTGTCCTGTCTGAGTGGACATGGGACACCACAGTTTTCAGTACAACAGGCAAACTGCTTGTCTGGTGTGTCTTACGACAAAGTTAATTCCCCTTAAAAACGACACGTAATTGCTAAGAGTTGGCCACACACATAACCTGACTTTAACTTCACAGGACCGTATAATTGATGCTGGCCCCAAAGGAAACTATTCTCGATTTATGAATCACAGCTGCCAGCCCAACTGTGAAACCCTCAAGTGGACAGTGAATGGGGATACTCGTGTGGGCCTATTTGCTGTGTGTGACATTCCTGCAGGTACAGCTCTCAGGGGATTCTACGAGGGGGCCCTCGCCACATGGACAAGTAGAGTGGCTGTTGCTTTGAGTTGTGTGTGACCAGACCAGAAAGGCTCTAGGGGAGGGGGTGGTGATGTGGAAGTTTTTTTTTTTTTTTTTTGAGAGACAGAGTCTCACTTTGTCACCCCTGGTAGAGTGCCGTGGTGTCACAGCTCATAGCAACCTCCAGCTCTTGGGCTTAGGTGATTTTCTTGCCTCAGCTTCCCGAGCAGCTGGGACTACAGGCGCCCGCCACAACACCCGGCTATTTTTCGTTGCAGTTTGGCTGGGGCCGGGTTTGAACCCGCCACCCTCAGTATATGGGGCCAGCGCCCTACTCACTAAGCCATAGGCACCACCCATGTTTTGTTTTAAGTATTTGTTTTATGAAACAAAACTGAGAGATCAAGGGTTATGCCCAGGACAGTTATGGAAATGCTGTGCATTTTGTAGCTATAACACGAGCTCCCTAGCCTTACGTGTTTACAGTATGATGTTTGTTTCCTCTTCTCCCAGGGACAGAGCTAACTTTTAATTACAACCTCGACTGTTTGGGCAACGAAAAGACAGTCTGTCGGTGTGGGGCCTCTAACTGCAGTGGATTTCTTGGGGATAGACCAAAGGTAAGGTTGTCCCTTTCATCAGTGTCTGTACTTCACAGCTGCTGCTGGCATCTCACACCATCTAGGAACCTGCACTGTTGGCATGTTGCTATGACATGTAGGCAGAAGACAGCAAGTCAGGGGGCCTCCCCTAGAGGTATGCAGGCACACAGGGCAGTCCCTCACTGATGCGTTGCCTATGGATGCTGTCACAAAATACTCCAGGCAGGAAGGCTAAAACAACAGAAATCTAGTCCCACAGTTCTGGAGACTAGAAGCTGAAATTGGGGTGTGAGCACACTATATCCCTCTGAGGCCCTTTGGAGAGTCTATTCCAGTCTCTCTGCCAGACCCTCGTGCTTCTGGCAACCCTTGGTGTCTGTGGCCTATAGAAGCCTCACTCTGGCCTCTGCTTCCTTCTCCATGTGGTGTTCTTCCTCTGCACGTCTGTGTCCAGATTTCTGCTTTTATGAGGACACCAGTCATGTTGGACCAGGGGTCTCCCTACTCCAGTGTGACCCCATAGCTGATTACATCTGCAACGACCCTTCCTGGTCGCATTCCAAGGCTCAAGAAAGGATGTGCATTTGAGGGTACTCTTCTTCCCAGTACGATGCTTCCTTCTCTGAGCCGGTATCTGTCTCTGTCTGTGTTGGTGGCACTCTCAGGTCACTGATGTGATACCTCATGAAGGAATCCCGGAGGCAGGTGGGCGTCACTCTTCCTGCTGAGGCATCCTTTGTGCCACGGGCCCCAGTAGGGGTCCCAGGTCCGGTATTATCTCAACGCAGCCACCAGTGCTGAGATGAGTCGTTGCTTGAGGCTTACGCCCATGTTAGTCTCGGTTAGCTGTCCACACATGGTTGGTAAGCCCAAGCTGCATCTGGTGAGCTGCCCTGCCAGGCACGCTCCACCAACCCCCCTGCTGCTGGAGGAGGGTCTAGGGCACCGAGCACCTCTCCTCACAGTGTGCCTTTCATTACTGCTCCAGTCTGTACGATCCTTTTAAGTGAACTGTGCTTAAATCTTGATTCTAGACCTCCACATCCCTTTCTTCAGAGGAAAAGGGGAAGAAGACCAAGAAGAAAACCAGGCGGCGCAGAGCGAGAGGGGACGGGAAGCGGCAGTCCGAGGATGAGTGCTTCCGCTGTGGCGATGGTGGCCAGCTGGTGCTATGCGACCGCAAGTTCTGCACCAAGGCCTACCACCTGTCCTGCCTGGGCCTGGGCAAGAGGCCCTTCGGTAGGTGGGCGGCTCCAGGCAGCCTCAGGCTGTGTCTGTGGCACGGGTTCTGCCAGCTCCCACTGTTCTTCTCTGCCAACCAAGCCTCATCTGGTGGCAGAGGTGTCAGCCACTTGTGTGGCAGAGTTGGGGCAGCAGAGCACATCTCTCTTCGTTCCACCAGCTGCACATTCTAGATGTGGGTGATGGCAGAGTCCAGTCTGGGAGAATGGGCCCCCCTCCCATGTGGGGGTTGGGGGGGTGCAGGAAGGAGGTGGCCCAGAGAACAGAGCTGCTCCCAGAGGAGCCCTCGCAGTGGTTTCAGCATCTCTGGTCTCCCAGGCAGCTCAGTAAGGCCTGTACTGGCTGTACACCTGGAAGGGAGAGTCCCAGAGCCACTGCCTAGGACGTGCAGGACAGAGATGATGCTTGTGCCTCAGAGCAGCTGCTGGGTGATGCTGGAGCCACAGATCGCCCTCCCTGTCAGAAAGAACGTGCCTGCCTGCCACCCATACCACACATTTCAGAGATCACAGGCCTCCATGTGAAAACAGGAACTAGAGTCCCTTGTCACTTAGTGACGGGGTACATTCTGAGAACTATGTTGTCAGGTGACTTCAGCGTTGTACAAACACCACAGCATTCCTCACACAAACCCACTTGGCCTTCTCTGCTCCTCAATACCTTACAGGATGACTGTCGTAAATGCAGCCTTTTGTTGACTTAAAACATCTTTATGGGGGACATAATCTCAGAAGAACATCTCAAAAGAGAAAAGGTCTTCACCCAAAGAAAAGAAACTGAAAAGCTATAAAAAGAGGCTGTGGAAGGTAGCTCAGGAGTTGAGACCAGCCTGAGTACGAGGGAGACACTGTGTCTACTAAAAATAGAAAAACTAGCTGTGTATTGTGGTGGACACCTGTGGTCCCAGCTACTCAGGAGGCTGAGACAGGAGGATCGCTTGAGGCCAGAAGCTAGAGGTTGCTGTGAGCTATGACACTATAGCACTCTACCTAGGGGACAGAGTAACACCCTGTCTTAAAAAAAAAAAAAAAACTATAAAAGGAGAGAAGTCCAGATTTGTTTTTTAAAAAACAAAAAACAAAAACTGGTATGGTAGATGACAAACCAAAGTTAATGGACAATGACAGAAATACTTTTGTAGATGCAACAGAGTTGTCCCTGAGCTAACAAAGAACAGTAATCAAACTCACGCCAGAAAGAGCAATACCCAAGTAGCACATCAGTCTTAAGAACAGGCAGGTTATCGGTGTGGCCAGGTCCTTCAGTGGACCCATGACCTAGAGCAGGGTGGCCCCCTCACCTGCACTCAGGGACGACACACCTGTTCTCAGCACAGCTTCTGTCAGTGGCCAGGACATAAGGAGAAGCCAATACTTGGTGCTCAGGGCCCGTTGGGCACCTCGGAGTGAATGGCTCTGCCCAGGGAGCCGAGGCCCTCTGCTGGAGCAGCTGGAGGTTGCCCCACCCATACGCTTTGCTTACTGAGGCCTGTGGCAGTGCGTCATCCCCACTTGACCGGATAATTTAAAAACCCATCTTTGACCAGGACAGTGTTAGTTATGATCCCATCACTTCTGTATGCTAATATTTTATGTTTGGTTGCAGGCAAGTGGGAGTGTCCTTGGCATCATTGTGACGTGTGTGGCAAGCCTTCTACTTCATTCTGCCACTTTTGCCCCAATTCATTCTGTAAGGAACACCAAGATGGGACAGCCTTCAGTTCAACCAAGGATGGGCAGTCCTACTGCTGCGAGCATGACTCGGGGCCAGAGGCCGTCAGAAGTGCCAAGACTGAGAAACCTTTTCCAGAACCAGTGAAGTTGAAGGTGAAGAGGAAGAAGAGGAGGTGTTGGCGGAGGGTCACAGAAGGCAAATAGCACCAGGTGACAGTTTGGCCAGATCTAGGGCAGTGTGAGGTGGCCAGCCCTGCCTGTGGGGGGAGGGCAAGCGTGGGACTGGCCCAGATGCACAGGCCTCCTCAGGAGGGTGCGCCTGCCCGCACTGAGCCATCCTCAGCAGCGTCTGCTGCGCCTACACTGACGACTGTCGAGCCGCCGTGGCCAGGACAGACGCGCCTGACTCCCAAGTGCCACCAACACTTGAATTTCTGAGAATGTCAAGGTTTCCTCCCGCTGTTTTAGGTTAAAGTTACAATTGAAAGTTAATTGGCGTATGAAATGTTTTCTCTCACCTGCAGTGTATAGAATAGTATTTTTTCTAAAGGGCACTATTAACTCTGACCTTGATGTTGCTCTGCTTCTGCCTACAGCTGTCATCACTCAGGTGAGACTGGGGGGGCCTGTGCAGGCACTCAGACCCTGGATTCCTTGGAAACCATGATTTTGATTATTTTGCTCTTTTGAAACAGATTTTTTTTTGTACTAATGTGAATTTTTCCTCAATGCTTCTTTTCCATCCTAGTGAGAAGCTGGCGGTGCAGATGGCGATAGTGATATGATAGTGTTGTATGTAAGATTCCCTCCCATAGCTTTTCCTCATCATGGATTTGACCTAAATGCCAGTCACCTGTCCACCATCAAAACACAGGTCTCGGGAGCCTTTTTCCGACCTGGCCAGGTCGGGCCACTTCCCACCTGGGACTATCTTCTGAACTTTCATCATTTGTGGGAAAACTTTGTATTATTTTTTACTTGGCTTTTCTTTACAGTTCCTGGCTGTTATTCTCAATATATTTTTGCTAAACCCATTCCACAAATCACCACTGACTGAAACGTGTATTTACTGATGCGACCTGAGTCCCACGGCAGAAGGAATTACCTCGGTGAGGGTGTGACACTGCGTCTGCCTGGAGTGCAGGGACTGACAACTTAGGGAGCCCTGGAGGGCGCTGCAGGCACCACCCTCAAGGGACACAGCATGCGGGACCAGGACCAACGAGACCCAGAGCTTTGCGCTGGTACCATCTGCTGGTTTCCCCTCACAGTCCAGGTCTGTTACTGGAAACACAGGTTGTGCCGCTGGCGGGCCCAACACCTCCTCCCTGTGCAAGTCCATTATCTTTTTAGTTACTCAAAGGCACAGCCCCACGGTGTGAAATGCCCAAGTGCTAGAGTCTCTTGACAGAATCTTGAAGACTTAATTCTTTTTTCCTGGGGGTTCCTCTTGACCCCAGGAGTGTGGAGCAGCCTGGGAAAGGGGGAGGTGCGTATGCCCCAAGGGGCGGCGATCTCCCCGAGGGGATGAAGGACACTTGGCGGCAGCTGCATTTTCTGACTTTTTCTAAGAATACCCCAAGGAGAAAATCCATTTTGCAGGAAAGTTTACAAAACTCTTGAAAACCGCTACTGAGGCCTCCTGTCTTTCATGTTCTCTTTTTTACTCTGTCCAAGTGCAGTTTGTCTTTGGACCTAAAACTGACCACTTGGTGGGTCTGTGACCAGCACACTTGGGCTTCAGGTGTGAATACCCACAGTCCTGCCCTCCCTAAGCACTGGTTGTGGGAGGAGGTCCTCCTGACTGGCAGCTGCTGCCATGGTCCCAGACGAAAAGGGACCAAAAGGAAACGGTCGGCTGGCTCCTCAGCGTGCCCACTGCTCCCTCTACAGACGCAGCTGCCACAGCCACCCGGACAGGCAGTGGGGAGAGCTTTCAGTTTAGACTCTAGCCTCTAAGATGGTCTCCAGAAAATGCCTGACTGGTTCACAGGGTTACGCTCCGTGTGCCCTGAACTTGGAAGCTGCGGCAGTGAGAGGCCTTTGCAGCCAAGGCCCCAGGGGCCCTCTGATACATGCAGGCAGACGCTGTCACCCATCCAAGAGATCCTTTCCTACCAGTGGAGGGTTGCTTCGCAAGTCAAAACATCAGAATTGGTTTTGCAGTGCACTTTGGGGGAGCAGATTAACTTATTTTTGTGTTTGACAGTAGTAAAATCTTAGGATGTTTGAGTTATGTTGATATTACTTCCAAATTATTTTATGACCTTTCTGAAGGAAATACTGCAAACATTTTAAATATGGTTCCTTCCCCTTTCCAAAAACTGTTAAACTAATGAGCAAATAACACTAACTTTGGAAGTATTTAGAGTATCAGTTTTTAAACCAGCGTAAAACAAAGCTTTGGTGCCGAGCTTGAAGGCCCTTTTCCCATTGGAGCTGACCAGGCACCCAGCCATGACCATGGATACATGGCCGGTGCTCTGACCTGCCCAACTTTGTTCTAAGAGTCCGGGGGAGGTTTCTTTTTGAGGACTTGGTGACTTTCTGAACATCAGCTTCGATCCTCTGTCATTAATGTGAAGCAAACCACAACATGAAAACTGGCCAAACACCTCAAGATTCTTTGACATCAGAAACCAAGCAGGATCTGCAGACCCAGACCTTAGGCAGCAGCTGCACGCGTGAGCCCGAGACAGGAGCGCCCACACTGCACATGCGGCCACAGGGATACACTCCATGAGCGAGTTTAAAACATGGTCACTTGTGGGGAAATGTGGCCCCCGAAGTGGGGAGAACCCGGTTTTTTCCTGTCTCTTGAGAGGCTGTGTGCCCACGGTGCCCACTCAGGTCCTCTGCTGCTGACACCTCCCAAGTATTGAGCTTGACACATGAACCATGATGTGTACAGTACCCACTTTCTATAATAATCACCTTGTTTTTAAGAATTAAAGGCAAACCTGTTTCAATCAGTTAACAAGATGGTCAGTTCCAGTTACACTGCCCATCTCGTTGGTCAGCTGATGACTGTCAGTGAAATGCCTGCCCATGAGGCGCTGCATGTCACTGTGCCATTGAGATGTGACGTGTCCACCCAGAAGTTAAACATAAATTTAAATGTGCCTCTTGGTGTCTAAACTTCATACAGTGTAAGGTCAGAGTCCTTTTAAGAATGCCGGGTGCTATCACCAGTTCTGATAGTTAGACTTAAAAAACTTGAACTTCACATTTGGGGGGAGGGAAGTATACTGAAATATAGATTTGAGATTTGCCAGTTGGGGAAAAATAGCATTTAAAGTGGAAAGTCGTGTTTGGAAAATTGTGTATGAGTATTTTTGTATTAAAGACTTTTTAAAGGCTTTTTTCCTTAAATTATTTTATATGGGATTGTGTTTTGACTTTTTTCTCCACTTTGAATTCCAAGGCACCTGGCAGAGTGGAGACACCTCCTCCCTTAGGGAGGGAACCCCAGCCTGTCATTTCACTTTTGCAGCTGTGGGAAAGGTGGAGCAGGGAGCACCAGCTGTGGAACAAGTGGGGGGGTTTTTCCTTTCAAAAATAATTTGGGTTTGGTGCCTATAGCACAGTGGTTATGGAACCTGCCACCTACACCAAGGGTGGTGGGTTTGAACCCGGCCTGGGCCAACTAAACAACTACAACAAAAAACAGCTGGGCGTTGTGGTGGGCACCTGTAGTCCCAGCTGCTTGGAAGGCTGAGGCAAGAGAATCGCTTAAGCCCAAGAGTTTGAGGTTGCTATGAGCTGTGATGCCACAGTACTCTACTGAGGGCGATATAGTGAGACTCTGTCTCAAAAAAATAAATAAAATAATTTGGTTCCCAAACTCCCATTAATGGTGAATGGTCAGGAGAGAAGAAACAGCTAACTTTCCCAGCAGGATCTCAGCCTTCTCTGCTAAGAAGCCTTTCACCATTGCCCCTAAGTCAATGGGCAACCCTTGTACAACAGGGGTATGGTATGTATAGTGGGCAGGACTGGCCACATCCCTGGAACCCAACAGCTGGCCATGGGAGGGGCTGGGGCTCCCAAGCAGGGAGGATAAGCTGGTCTGAAACACAGCTCCTGGGGCTCGCTTTAGAAAAGCTAAACTTTAATTATTCAGATCGTTTTACAATGAAAATAGGTACCCAAAGACTGTCTGAAGTGTCAGCAACTGTACAAAAGACAACAATACAAAACTCCCAGGCAGGCCTCGGTGGTGGACAGAGTGCTGTTTCCTGTTCTCTGGCATGGCTGGGGCTGTTCCCACCCGGTCCCCAACACTGCCGTGCGCCACCCCTGGTCCACTCAATCCCGCTGGGGAGGGAGGGCACTGCATTAGCAAGGAAAAGCCCTCACTTGAGGTCAATAGAATTAAAAAAATTTTAAGGGTATAAGTCTAACAGGCAGAGCTGTCACTAAAATCAGAATGTTGTAACTTTTTTGGTTAGCTTTAACATTCAGAAATGTTATATGGAATCCAAAATAGTATCTTAAATCACACAAAAATTAACCCATATTAAAATTTAAAAAACAAGCCCAAAACACACCAGAGAAACAGATCTAAAACTTAAGGAACCTGCTGGGTGTCCACCACCTGGCTGCTCGAAACCAAAGCTGTTGCCCCTCAGAGCCTGCCCCTCAGAGCCCTGGTCAGGGCTGGCAGTTGGGGCAGGCGCCCTCAGGACACATTGGTCATGGGCTTGTACTTCTTGAAGCGCGTCCACTGGCCTGTGGCATAGTTCATCTCGAACACGGTGTCCACCAGCATGGTGGTGCTGCCCTGGCCATCTGCCTTGGGCAGGTCCTCCGTGTGCTCGCTGAGCTTGATCTGGATCACGTCCCCCTGCTCCTGGCACGGGTTCTCTATAGGGGGCAGGGGCTGCTGGGTGGGTGCCTGAGCCAAGGAACCCATCCCCCACCCAGGGCACCACCCAGGCCCAGCCACATGGACATACCTCGGGAGCCTGCCATGAAGCCCAGGATGAGGGCCTTCTCGGGACGTGTGACCTTGTTGGCCGTCTTGAACATCTCCTGGGCAGCAAACATCTGCTCCCTCTGTGAGTAGGGGAGAGGGTATGGGTGCCTAGGCCTCACTGAAGCCTCTCCCAACCCAGGTGCACCACTTACTGTGAGGGACAGATTCTTCTTAGGCTGCTGCTGGGCAGGAGGCTGGGTCTGTGGGGCCACCATGGCCACTGGGGGTGTCTGGGCAGTAGGGGCAATGGCTGGGGGCGTAGTGGGTGTCAGAGGTGAGGTGGGTGCTGCAGGCGTGGGTGCGGCTGGGCTCAGGCCACTGTTGTACATAGGTGCTCTCTGCTTGAACTGGGCTGGCAGCGTGGGGCTTGGGGCACTGGGCTCTTCTGGTGGCCGGCTGGCCTGCAGGCTGGCTTCCCGAGAAGATGGGGCTGCAGGCAGAGTGTGGCCTGGTGAGGAAGGTTCCCTGCCCTGCTCCCAGCCCCAACTGCTACAGGGAAGGTGACAGGCTCCGCTCTACTCCTGACTGCAGCTCTGCCCCACCCACCAGCTCTGTCCTCCCCAGCCAGGACACCCAAAGATGCTAGCCAGGCCAGAGGCACCAGCTGGAGGGGCAGAGCCAGAGGTCTCAGTCCTTTCCAGGTTCACAGACAAGATGCCTGGGCTCTGGTTAGCTCCCTCACCCTATCCCTGTGGGCCCCTGAAAGGCTGCCTGACCCCAAGGTGAGCCATCCTCTTCCTTGCTAAAGTGAGCTTGGAGCAAAAGCCTGAATACAATTTACTACCCCAAGTTTAACCTTCCCTTAGATATTCTCTTTCCCAACCTGGGGGCTGTTTGAGGGAGCCCTGGCACTGCCCTCCACAGCTCCCCTTTCATTTGCACCCAGAAGCAAGAGCTAGGGTTGCTGAGTGGGCACAGCCACCTGCAAGAAAGGCGCTGCTACCCCAAGACCAGGATTCTCCTGTCAAGCCTACAGTGGGCACCTGCCTGCTTTCTCCCAGGAAGGAGATCAAAGCTTTTGATTTTTTTCTTGGAACTTGTGCTGGCCAGAAGGGGCCAAAAGAAAGCAACAGAACACATGTCCTCTATCAAGGTGAGAAGTGTAGTCCCCAGCAGCTCCCCTGAGCAAGACCATCTCCTGATGGACACGCTGGACTCCCTCCAGGCCAGGAGCTTACTGAGAATGGGCCCAGCAGAGGGCCAACCTGCCCGACCTGCCGTTCACTCACCAGGGGGGGTCTCAGAGCTGGGGATGTAGGAGGAGGCGGGAACCACGCTGGGCGTGGAGGGCAGGTAGCTCGTGGAGGGCAGCACAGGCTCAGTGTTCAGGGGCCCGAGTTTCTGGAACACAGAGTTTAGGGTTCTTCTCAGAACAGGCCAGTGTGCTCCCCTATAGCTCCCAGAGCTGCAATAGGACATCAGAGATGCCCTCCCAAACCCCCTTGGGGTAGGCAGTGCCCTAGCCTCCTGCCCCTCAGCCTACTGGCACCTGCAACCACCTCAGCAGAGGAGAGGGCTGAGCTGCTCCTGTCTATGGAGAGGGCAGTGCCTAGGAAACCTCCCAAACCAGCCATCTTGGAGGAAGGAAGAAAATCAACTGCTTTTTCTTACCACGGAAGTTATTACAAAAGATGACACGCTGGTTCTAAGAAAACTAAAGACACAGTGTGTGCAATAGTAAGCAAGGAGTTCATTCTACAAAAATGACCACTGTGGCTGAGGACGGTCCCCCACCACCTCTTCATCCATGCACAGCGACCTGCGAGACAGACACTGCCACCCACCACTTGTCAGAGGGGAAACCGAGGCACAGTGGTCAGGAGACTCCCCAAGCAACCCCTCCAGTCAGTGTGGGGTAGGCACTTCCCAAACCCGAGTCTGACGCCCATGTCAGGGTCCTCACCTTGCTGCCTCTCGTCTACCTGTTCAGACACACACCACACACATGCCTGCACATGTGCACACACACACAGCCACACCCACGTATACTCACACACTACGCATGTGAGTACGCACACAGGTACGTGCACATTCTCCACACATTTTAATGGCAGCCATGGCCACCAGAGGGAGCACATTGGTTGCGAAGACACAGCCGCACTGCATTGATCCTACCTGTGTGGACACCAGGCCGGCCGCGTAGTCTGGAGTGGCATTTTCAACAACTGTCTCTTCTTTAGGTGGTTTTTCCACCACCTCTGCATCTGTTGAGAAAGTTGAGGTCCTTGTTAGTAACCCCGGAGGTCTCCTATGAGTTCAGAAGGCACCAGTATCATCATCTACACAAACTCAGCTCAAGACACCAGCTTCCAGGCAAAGGAAATGACCCTTTGGGAAAAGGGCTGCCGTCCCCATGAGGGAAGTAACACGTCTGCCAGTCAAGGCAGGGAGCTCAGAGGAACCGTGGCTGGCCCTGCATCGCCCCGGCAGTCCTACGCATGCAAGTGCCCACAGGGTCTTGGCCAGCCCCAGAAAGGGGCAGAGCCAGGCCAGAGCAGGTCCACGCTGCCAGCCCCTCCCTGCAGACCCTGACAGAACATATGCCACACACCTAGCGTCTTCCTCCTCCTCTTTGCCTCCCGGCCGGCACCGACCATGTCCAGCTCAGAGATGTCAAGCAGCTGCCAAAACAAGCACAGCACACACTTAACCTCAACAGAGAAGCCAGGGTCATTTTGGGGGGCCTCATAGAAGCCAGGTGACTGGCCCACCTTCACGCCCCTTTCTTTCCTCAGTGGTGTCCTTGAAGGTGGGATTGGGGTCCGGTTCCCAGCGGGGCTGAAGACACTGGGCGTCGTGGGGCTTCTGAAGGGCGCCTGCTTCGGGATGCCTCTGAGTGGGGCTGGAAAGAAGGCAGTACCATCAGCTGCTCAGCGGCAGTGACCAGCAGGGCCCCAAAACCCAACAACTGAGAGGGCCTGAGTCTCAGCTGTCTGGGGAGGCTGACGGGGACAGCATGTCTTGCCCACCATTTGTGTGCTCTGCCCTTCTCTGTAATGAGGGAAGGCTAGTCCTCCCAATATTGCTGGGAGGAAAGGATGGTCAGCTCAGACCACCCCCGCCCCCAGGCCCCAGCACTTGGCAGGCACAAGCCGTGGACTCTCAGGGACGTGCTGCATCTCCATAGGCCCTGGGTGAGGGAGAAGACAGCTGGCTGGGACACCTGGGACTCCTGGACCTTAGGGTGCGGGCCCTCTCCCTGGGGCCAACCACAGGCAGAGTTAGCCTGCCCAGGAAAGTAATGGTGTCAGTCAATCTGTGACACATCTGCCTGTGACATTGAGCAAAACAAAGGTCACATCTCCAGCCACCGCATCTCATACATGGGAGTGGCACCAGCACAGACAGGGCTCACCAACCTTCAAGGTGCTCCCCCACATACAGGACAATGGCCTCCAGTCCTCTGGCCCCTGGGCTGTTGTCCAGCACCTTCTAGAGGTGTGTGTGCTCTGCTGCTATTCCCAAGGGCAGCCCTGTTTTCTTGTCATCAATGAAAACTTACCTATCAATTCTGGTAAGTTACCCAACCCTGAGGGCAGTGAGGACGAATCATGAGGACATATGGACAGGTCTAAGAGCAGCACTTTGGGCTATGGCCACTGCGCTTCTTCCCCAGTTGCTGTAGCACTGTGAGGCTCTCCCCACCCTGGGGACATTCAAGGTACAGGAACAACACCTGGCCCCGGGGCCAAGCCAGAAAGTCAGGAGCAGCCTCACCTCTGCCCACTCCTGCCCCTGCCAGCCCCACCCACCACAGCTATCTAACAAAATCCAGTTTTCCCTCAAATTCTGGCTTCCCCCACTTAAGTGAGTTTCATGCTTCCTCTCAGGTCTCTCTCTCCAAGTGGAACAGTTCATGTAACACCCCGAGTCCACCAGTTCTCAGTCCTACCAGGGCTAGGACCTGATCAGCTCTAACGTCTATGTGACCTTCCTGACAAGGACAGGTGGTGGCTGTCAGGTCAGCCACAGACAGCTCTGGCCTACTGGCAAACAGAACATGTGCCCAGTATCACGGCCTGCACTGGGGGGAGTGCGGTCTTACTTGTGGTGTCCATCTTCCGGAGCAGTCCCCGTCCCTTGGCGTGGAAGGGCACGCCCGCGCTCCTCCTCAGCTGCTGGGCTGTCTCGGTGGCTGTCAGGGAAAGTGTGCATGTGGGTGCTCGTCCAAGCAACAGTGCCCTCACCCCTCACGTCACACCTCAGTGAGCCTGATGAGTTAGAGATAGTCACATGCAAATGTTCATTTTTTGTAAATAAGCCACTTGTCTGCTCACTGAGAAGCCTAGCACAGTTTCAAATACCACACCTAGATTTTCCACATGGACACCTCAGAGCTCCAGGTGAGAGCACAGACACCAACGGCGGAAACAGGCAGCAGAGGCATTGCAGGGGTGCCCCACGGCCACACTGGCCACACAGGGCCCCCCCGGAAAGCTCTAGGCTTCAGGGCTGGGAACGTCAGCTCAGCCCGAAGCCTGGTTAGAGCACTGTCCTCTCCTAATTCCCATCACCACCGCACAAACACGACAAAGAAACAAAGACTCTCCAGCTCAGCAAGGTGGCAGGTCAGGACCCTGAGGTCCCCAGCAAAGTCTGGGGGCCACTGCTGGAACATAGGTGTTGTAAATATTAACTCCATAGCCATTCAAAATAAAAGTTTACTGCAATCTGTATTGTGTTATTTAACTGGAAGAATCATTTGCTTGCCCTCTTCCCAGCAAATATCTTCCATACATATTCGGTAGTGACGCTGTTTGGGAAGGCAGTAAAAGAAATGATCAGATATCTTTTTCTTTTCTTTTTTTTTTTTTTTTTTTTTTTTTTGAGAAAGGTTCTCACTCTTTTGCCCAGAAAGGAGTTCAATATTATTATAATACATCACAGGAGCCTC
>CAUYRH010138658.1:0-11745 GCA_963574655.1 Perodicticus potto | reverse complement strand
AACTGAGGCACAGAGCAGATTGACTAACTTACTCATGATTACACAGCTAGGAAATAGCAGAGCCAGAACTGAATCCCAAGTGACCCAACTCCAAGCTCATAACCTCCATGTTTCAGCATCAACAGAATAAAATCCAAACTCTCCACTACACTCAAATATTTCTGTATCTCTCCAGTCGTAACTCCCTCTCTTTACTTTTGTTCCTTCCTTATCACCTGGCACAACACTGTTCACAATGCAGCCCTGGTGATTAGTGTGAGTTGACTAAATGAATGCCCAGGCTAATGAATGAACAGTCAGTTTTTATTTCATGCAAACATGATCCTTATTTTCAATGCCATTGGAAAAAAAACTATTTCAGCTTTTGCCCAGAAAGTCTAATCTCTAAGCATGACACCAGCAACAAAGAAATCACACAAGAATTTGTTAGGTTAATTATTCATCTCCTCACTGTCAACAAGGGCTTCTAAGCAAAGCGGCACTAACAGATCTGCATCCCAGACATGTTACAAGCCACACTGGATGGGGGTAGCTCAGCAGAGCTGTTGAAATACGGAACCCCGATCCAGAAAACAGATTCCTTACAATATATCCTTTTGTTTCCCCCCCCCCAAAAAAATCAGCAAATCTATCATAGGAAAATCACATTGGCAGAAATCCTGGGTACCAGGTGTAAAATCAACTACCTTATATAAATTAGGGTTTTGTGGCAATGAGTGGGATCAAGTGAAAATTCAAACTTAATTCATAGAGTGCTTTACAGGATACAAATCATTTACACAAAATCTCTCACATAATCCCCTGCAGAGAAACAGGTGCAAAGATGATGGGAACACCCAAATCACAGCATTAGGCAAGATAAGAGGCTAGTCTCTCTCCAAATCAAGCCCAACAAAGTAGCGGAACCAGAGCTGAATCCCAGGTGACCTGACTCCAAACCCAATGCTCATAACCGCCATGTTATGGCATCAACAGAATAAAATCCAAACTCTCCAGCCTAACAATCAAGTATTTCTATAACCGATGCTATGAAGAATTCTTTCTTTCTAGCAGTCTCTGCCTTATACCTACAGCCTCTGCCATGGTGGAGGAAGGTCCTGCCCAACTCATACCAAGGGTCTGAGGTGGGTTGGTCAATGAGGAAGGAATGGAGGAGCCCAAGAGGGAATGAGAAAGGGCTGGGGACAGGGCCCTAGATGAGGCTTCTGCTGGTTTAAGACACTCACTCCAACTGTGTACAGTAACTAGAGGATCTAGACAGGGCCCCCCTCACCTCATATCCCCTTTTCCTCAGCAACCACAAAGCAGAAAAGAAGCAAGTAGCCACATCTGCACCTGTCCCTCCTGGCTTCTGTCCACTGTGACTGTTGGACAGAGAGCAGAGCCTAATCACCTCTAACTTAGAATGGGGGGGGTGGATAAAATTAAATTGAAATAAGTGAATTCTCAATAAAGCAGATTGCCCTTTATTTGAAGGGTTAGGAGAAAACTTCTAAATACGGATCAAAATTGTTCTCACAAAGTAATGAGAAAGTCTCTTGAATGCTATCACAATCAGGTTGATGAAAATATCTCTGATTGTATCTGAAGCCTGTACACTGTACCCCATGACTGAATTATTGTACACAGATATGATTTAATAAAAAATAAAAAAAATAAAAAAAATAAAAGTAAGTCGGCTTTACAAAGTGAGACCCTGTTGCCACTCAGAGCATTGCATGGAATTATTGCTTCTGCTGGACATCATCGGAGGGGGCTTAATTACTCTTCCCAAAACTCAATTATCTTACCACATTGCGTCCACATTTACCATTGGATGTTTTGAATTGTAGGAGTACAAACTGCATTATTGATAAAGAAACTTCTATTGTTTACAGACAAAACAGGGGAAGGATAGATAATCTAGAGACAGATCTAGAACAGAATGTTTCTAAATGTATAACATTGGCAAGAATTAAATTGCAGAGGAAAAAGCTCCACAAAATTCACTAAATTTAAAAACAATGACATGAAGATCTACCTCAAACAATTAGAAACTGGAGAAATAAAAATGTAGAAATCATCAAGACAAAACTTTCCGCATTCTTATTTATTTATTTATTTATTTATTGAGACAGAGTCTCACTATGTTGCCCTGGGTAGATTGCTCTGGCATCACAGCTCACAGCAAATTCAAACTCTTGGGCTTAAGCGATTGTCTTGCCTCAACCTCCCGAGTAGCTGGGACTATAGGCACCTGCCACAACTCACGGCTATTTTTTGGTTTTTGTTGTCATTGTTGTTAGCCAGGCTCAGGCTGGATTCGAACCAGCCAGCTCTGGGTTATGTGGCTGGCACCCTAGCCGCTGAGCTACAGACACCGAGCCAACTTTCCACATTCTTGATGCTCAATCAGAATTTGGAAAATTGAGTGGATTTTGTTAATTGGTGGTTAACTTACATAATGAGACAGCTGAGTTCTGACCCTGTGCCTCTTTAAAGAGAGGTAGTGAAACTTTAGACACCAGAACTCTACAAAGTCAAACTTAGGTTTTATTAATTTTATTTTAATATTTGCTTCTAAGAGACTTTTTATTATGAAAATATTTGAGCATCCATAAAAGTAGAAGAAATCATGTAATGGACCCCTATTATAAATCGACCAGCTTCAACAATTGTAAACATGTTGTCAATCTTATTTCATCTGTTCTACTCAACACACTATCCCCTACTGGCTTTTTTTTTATAGCTTTATTGAGGTCACATTTACACGCCATAAAATTCACCTATTGCACTGCACAATTTGATGATTTTTTGGTAAATTTACAGGGTTGTCCAAAATCTAATTTTGGAACACTTGGGTAATCCCCCTAAATTCCCTTATGTTCACTTAGAGTTAATCTTTCTTCTGACCCCAGACCTAGGCAACCGCTTTAACTTGCCTTTTTTGGACATTTTACATGAACGGAATCATATGATATTTGGTATTTTGGATATGACTTCTTACTTGGCATGTTGTTTTGAGGTTCATCCATTCTAAGCCTCTATAACTGATTTGTTCTTTCATTACCATATAATCTCTTATTATAGGGATAAACTAGATTTCTTTGTGTACCCATTGTTGTACATCTGTTTCTAGTTTTTGACTATTTTGAATAATGCTGCTGAAAACACTAATGCCTTTTTGTGGGAATAGACTTTCATTTCTTTTCTGGACCCCTCAAAATAGAATTGCTGGGTTATAGGGTACAATTACATTTAGCTTTTTAAGAAATGGCCAAGCTGTTTTCCAAGGTAGTTCTGCTATTTTACAGCTACCCATAAAATTTCATGTCCTACATAGTGTTTTTCTTTTCCTTCAGTCTAAATGTTTTTCAATTCCCTTTGTGAATTCTTTGACCAATGGGTTATTTTAAAGTATATTTTTAAAATTTCCAAGTCTCATTTTATTGTTAATGTCTAAGTCAATCATATTTTATATCATTATAGTCTTTTTAAAAATGTATTGAAGCTTGATTTATGACCAGACATAGGATATTTTTTTGAAGAATATTCCATACGTACTTGAATGGATTGTATAGTTTCTTGTCATTGGGGGGAGCAGTCTATACAACTTATTAGTATGAAATGGTTGATAGTTTCATGTAAGTCTATAAATACTTGCTGATTTTTTGTATTATTCTATCAATGATTGGGTTATTAAAATCTCTTCTGGCTTGATGCCTGTAGCTCAGTGATTAGGGATCCAGCCACATACACTGGGGCTGCAGGTTCAAACTCGGCCTGGGCCTGCTAAACAACAATGACAACTACAACAACAACAAAAACAGCCAGGTGTTATGGCAGGTGCCTGTAGTCCCAGCTACTCGGGAGGCTGAGGCAAGAGAATTGCCTACACCCAAGAGTTGAAGGTTGCTGTGAGCTGTGACACCATGGCCCTCTACCCAGGGCGACATAGTGAGACTCTGTCTCAAAAAAAAAAAACAAAAAGACTTTAACTATTAAAATTATTCTTGAATTTTCTACTTCCCCTTCTATTTCTTTCAATTTTTTCTTCATAGATTTTGGAGCTCTATTGTTATTTGCACATACATGTTTAGTTGTATTTTCCTGATGAATTGACCTTTTTTGTCATTATGAATTATCCTCCTTATCTTTAGTAATTTAATCTAGTCTGTTAATACAGCCACAGTGATGATTACTGTTCACATGGTATAACGTTTTTCTTTTACTTTCAACTTATTGGGCCTTTGAATTTAGGCATACAGAGAGGATAGAGTTGGATATTGTTTTTAATTTTTTTATCCAGTCTAATCATATATCCCTTTTGATTAGAGCGTTTAGTTTATTCACATTTAATATACATTACTATCATGCATGTTATATCTATGTATACAGCAAATCTCATAATATACTGTTATAGTTAATTTTTTATAAAATCTACATTTTTTAAAGAATTGAAGTGAATAAAAGAAAAATATATTTTTATACAGGAGTTTATATTTACCTTTTCCAGTATTCCTCACTTCTCAGTGTTTAAGATACTATCTGATGTTATTTCCTTTTTCTGGATGAATTTCTTAAGTATTTCTTGTAAAGATAGTCTGCAACTAACAATTTTTTTTGGTATTCTTTAATCTCCAAATGTCGTTATCCCTTTTTTATATTTGAAGTATAGTTTTGCTGGATATAGAATTCTTGATTGATAGGATTTTTTTCCTCTCATCACTTTGAATACTCCATTTTATCTTCTTCTGGCCTCCTTAATTTATTTTATTTTATTTTTGTAATAGAGTCTCGCTGTTGCCTGGGCTAGAGTGCTGTGGCATCAGCCTAGCTCACAGCAATCTCAAAGTCCTGGGCTCTGGTGATGCCTCTGTGTCAGCCTCCCAAGTAGCTGAGACTATAGGCTCCTGCCACGTCCCCAGATAGTTTTTCTTTTTCTTTTTCTATTTTTCTTTTTCTAAGTAGAGACAAGGTCTCCCTTTTGCTCAGGCTGGTGTCAAACTCTTGAGCTAAAAAAGTAATCTATCTGCCTTGGCCTCCCAAAGTGCTAGGATCACAAGTGGGAGCTACCATGCCAGCTGATTTGGCTTCCTTTTCTTTGAAAGGACAAGCCAAGTAGCTGTTAATTATAGTCATTCTTCTGTACATGATAGATCAGTTTTGTCTTGCCGGGTTTAAGACTTTTTTTACCTCTGACTTTCAATAGCTTGACAATGATTTTCTAGCTGCACATCTCTGTGTATTCATTCTACATGGAGTCTGCAAACTTCTTTCTCCTGTGGATCAATGTTTTTAATCAACTGTGGGACTTTGGAGCTGTTATCTTCAGATAATTTTTGCTTACCCCTCCCTCTCTCTCATCACCTTCTGAAACTCACATTACACATATATTGGTACTTACTGGGATGATCGAGGTTGCCCCACAAGCCTCTTAAGAGCGGTTAATTTTCCATCATTATTTTTTTTCTGTCATTTTCAGGTTGATAATTTCTATTGATCTGTCTTGATATTCACATATTCTTTCTTCTATCATCTCAAATTGACTGTTGAGCTTCCAAGCTAGAGAGAAGAGGGGAGCAACTCCAGTAATGAATGTTTCGACTATTCTTACTCAAATTCAGTGGATTTTCACACATAACTGCTTCTCAATCTTTCTGACTTTGTCAATTTCCAGAGTCCTGAAAGAGTTCTTTTAGCTACTTGTTACCTTTTGGGAAAAGGAAGTACCAAATTTCTTAATCCACTGTACTGTAAGTCCTGCCTCTATGTTCCTGTATTAGTTTTCCTAGATTTTCTATGATGAATGGCCCCAAACTCGATGCCTTAAAAATCACAGAAATTTATTCTTGCACACTTCTGGAGACTAGAAATCTGTAACTGAAGTAATGTTAAAGCTACAGTGTGGGGTAAAAGTACCCACATATGTGCTCCATTGAGACTGGGAAAGAATGGGTTGACATGACTTTTGCTAACACAGAAAAAGCAAGAGAGCTGGGCTGCCCTGAGGCATACATAGAGGCTGTTTATTGGAGATAAAAACCCAGAAACAGAAACTCTGAAGTTTTGTAGCCGTCAAGCCCATAAAGCTTCTAATGAAGAATTGTCCCTTGCTGCCTCCAGCTCTAGTGGCCCTAAGCATTCCTTTGCTGTAGCAGAATGACTTCCATCTCTGCCTCTGTCTTCACATGGCCTTGTTCTCTTTGTGTCTCTGTGTCCTCTCCTCTTCTTATTAGATCACTAGTCATTGGAGTTGGGGCCCACTCTAAATCCAGGATGATTTCATCTTGTGATCCTTAACTAATTACATCTGCAAAGGCTTCATTACCAAATAAGGTCACATCCTGAGGTTTTAACTTTGGGGGACACCATTCAATGACAATGGCCAAGCTGACTTTTTTCTTGTTGCTCCAAGCTGACTTTTGGAGTTCATGCTTGTGCATGTGCCCACATAAAGTCAGTTTACTATTTGTTTGTACCTGAGTATTTGTGTTAATTTCCTCTCACAACAATAAATACTTGGACTGCCCTCTTGCAATTTCTGCACCTCAGTTTTTTCTACTTTCACTAAGGATTGGGAGCTAACAAAAAATACCAATCTCATAGAGTTTTTGCAAGAATCTGATGAAATATTTAAAATTTTTCAATACAAGTTTGGTTTTTTTACAAAAATAAAATGCCATGTGAAATTCTGTTTCATAAGATTGCATTGTTGCTTGTTGACAATTTGACATGAGGTAAAACCAAATACAATGTACCACGTAGTTCCCCAAAATGTTTAGAGAACATTTTCTTCTGGTAACCATCAAGGTATGTCTGCCATGTGGAACACTTACCATCAGCTATCATTCATACATCAGCAGTAAATGACGATGTGCTCGGCTCCAAAAAGAGAAATGAAGCCATTGGAAAGTCTTACTTTTACACCCTCTTTAAAGCATTGAAATATAACTTAGCACTAACTCAAACATGCATTTGCTCCTGCAGTCTCTCAACTCTCACTTTCACAGCAGGTGCAGGTGGAGAATCGGGTTAGGACTAAATGCTTTCTTCTAAAGAGGCTGTATCTTTATTTGTCCTACCTTATCAAGAGCCTGATCTTTGATCAACCAAATTCACATTCTGACTGAAGTTACCTGATACCCCCAAACTGGTTATGTTAGTAACTGAAAGTAGGTAAAATCTATCATGTACAGTAATGTAGACCAAAGCTTATTCTTTATATTTTTTAGAACTTCAGTGTACAGTGTATTAGTTTCATGGAGGAATCAATAAATTAACTTTCACATACTTAGACAATTGACTGAAAGACACTAGAGACTCTCTTTAGTGAAAGACACTCATTTGCCCTCAAAGATAAATAGAACCAAGAATATGACTCTCTGACCCTAAAGTTAGCAAAAAATGTGTCCAAGTTTTTAATAAAGAGGCAAGTCAGGCAGTGCCTGTGGCTCAGCAGGTAGGGCGCCAGGCCCATGTACAGAGGGTGGCAGGTTCAAACCTGGCCCCGGCCAAAATGCAACAAAAAAATAGCTAGGTGTTGTGGCAGGCACCTGTAGTCCCAGCTACTCGGGATGCTGAGGCAAGGGAATCACCTAAGCCCAGGAGTTGGAGGTTGCTGTGAGCTGTGTGATGCCACGGCAGTTTACCATGGACGATAAAGTGAAAATAAAAATATAAAAATAAATAAAATAAATAAATAAATAAATAAAAATAAAGAGGCAAATCATTATCTCCAAATGTCCTGGCTCTGTGGATTATCATTTTCTCTGCCTGGTGGTATTATACACTCTAGTTTTACCCCAGCTGCTTTAACCCAGCGAGCAGCTGTGGAAATCCAATGTGTGAACTTAAAGGTAGTTTGCTTCAAAATCAACATACCTCCAGAGCTAAAAATAATAGGAACAAGAAGGTATTATGGCTCATTTCATCTGATCTTAGGTCATTTTTTAACATAGAGTCAGTAGGATTTATAACTACACAGGTACAAACAATAATTGATGAGGTCTATTTATTAGATTGTCATAATATGAGTTTATAGCCGTTTATAGCTTAAATGGCATTTTCACATTCTTTACCTTATTCTGTATTTTTAAAAAATACTTTGAAGTTGGAAGGCAAAGCACATTATCTTTGTCTTAAAGATCAATAACGGAATGAAACGCAGAACAGTTTAGCAAGGTATCCAGAGTCAGACAGCTAGTAAGTGGCAGAAATGGGAAGCCAGATTTGGATCACCCATCTTTGAAAGTTGGTATTCTAAAAAATGATTACTATGATTCTGAATGTTTGTCATTATTCACATTGGTTCCTAAAACATAGATACACATTTTAATCCTAAATCATGCCTGCTTTATAGATTGTTTAAGAAACTGTAAGGAGCACCACAACCACAAGAGTGTTCTGGATGGGATTGTGACCTAGAAATAAGTTCAAGGGAGAATTATCTGAGAGTCGCAGGAGCCACAGATTCAAGAAATGTACAGCTCTGGCTGTTTCTGCTAAGTAGGTCGCTGGAAGGAAGGTTTGCTTTCTTGAGAGTGACTGCAGTTTCCCTGTCACCTCTAAATTGACCGTTATCAGACGACAGGTGACAGGAAACTACATTTCTTCCACCACGAGTGTTGTTTTTCTGCTCTGCAAACCTTAAAGAAAATAAATTCCATTTAGATGTCTTTTTATGACTGATAGCAAAAATCTGGCACCTGTAGTTAAAAATGCTTATAATGTAGCTCTTGGTGATGAAGGAGGCATGAATACGCCCCCCCCCCCAAAACATGCTGCTCTGGCAGATGGATCAAGGTAAAGGCACTTAAAACACAGTAGGTACAAAAATGATCACTCTTGCCTTCATTCTATTTCTTATAAGCAGGAGAGATGTTCCCCTGAGAAAGATATGCTCCCTATAAAAGCGACATTCTTTTTTTTTTAAGCTTTATTTATTTATTTATTTTAGAGACAGTCTCACTTTTTCACTCTCTGTAGAGTGCTGTGGCATCACAGCTTGCAGCAACCTCCAGCTCTTGGGCTTAGGCAATTCTCTTGCTTCAGCCTCCCCAATAGCTGGGACTAAAGGCACCTGCCACAACTCCCAGCTATTTTTTGTTGCAGTTTGGCCACGGACGGGTTTGAACCTACCACCCTTGGTATATGGGGCCAGTGCCCTACTCACTGAACCACAGGTGCCACCCAAAGCAACTTTCTTTTTTTTTTTTTTTCTGTTTTAGTTAGTATGTCCCTCCCCAAAAGGGGAGCAGGACTTTCAGGGATGATTAGGGAGGCATGAGAGAACAGCAACTGTAACCATTAATTTCATCTGAGGATGTGAGAATATTTTTCATGATTTTCCTGCATAATCTTATTAAGAGTATTCAAACACTGAAATGAATCTGCAAGAAATGCAACTTTATCACACCAAACCTCATCACAAAGTAAATCACCTAATGTAGAACATTGCATTTTTTTAAAAGGTTGATAATTCTTTTAATTCATAAAATCTTTTTTTTGTTGTTGTTGGGGATTCATTGAGTGTACAAGAAACCAGGTCACTCTGATTGCATTTGTTAAGTAAATTCCCTCTTATAATTGTGTCCCACCTCCAAAAGGTGTGTCACACACTGTGACCCCTCCACCCCCTTCCTCCTTCCCTCTCCCCACTCCTCCACCCCCTTCCATGTGCTAGGTCATCAATTGTTCTCATATTAGAATTGAGTATATTGGACTCTTGCTTCTCCATTCTTGTGATGCTTTACTAAGAATAATGCATTCCACCTTAAGTCAGGTTAATACAAAAGATGTAAAGTCTTCATCTCTTTTAATGGATGAATAGTATTCCATGGTATACATATACCACAGCTTGTTAATCCATTCCTAGATTGGTGGGCATTTAGGTTGTTTCCACAATTTGGCAATTGTAAATTGAGCTATGATAAACAATCTAGTGCAAATGTCCTTATGATAAAAGGCTTATTTTTCTTCTGGGTAGATGCCAAGTAATGAGATTGCAGGATCAAATGGATGAAGTCTAATTTGAGTTCTTTGAGTCCATTCTTCCCTAAAGATTGTATTAGTTTGCAGTCTCATCAGCATTGTAAAAGTGTTCCCTTCTCTTCCAACCCTGCCTCAAGATAACTATCTGTATGCAGTAAGAGTTGCATATGATGAGAGGTATCTATTGAGGAACAAAATTCTGCAAATAATCTTGATCGCAGTGGCCGGCTTTTTATATAATTAATAATTTTTATAGTGTCATCTAGGACCTTTTGTAATTCAGGCCCTAATGATTTTGATGCTAATATTTCTCTGTGTAGAAAACAGTGTGCAAAAATAATTTTTGGAATGATTTTTTGCACATGCATCACAAATCCTTTTACACCTCCGGACATAGATGAGGTTCCATCCCTACAAACACTTACGCAGGAGTCCCAAGACAAGTTTGGAGTGGTCAACAAAATAAAAACTGCTATATGATTTCTTCTTTATAGACAAATCTACTAAATGCTAAAGGTTGGGGTTTACCACTGATATCAGTAGATTCATCCAACTGAATTACAAACACATTTTCTTCTATGAGGTGAAATATTACTTGAAATTCTATATTTTCAGATAAATCCTTACCATAGCAGGTAATTGTATTATCTGAAATCAGAATTTCTAAAATTTCCTTTTTGTATTCTTCTCTAAACATTGTTTTTATACTTGCACAGCAGGCCAATAAAATAACAGATTCTGCAACTGAGATTTCATTTTCCTAGCTATGATTTCTGCAACTGCGTAACTCACTTTTCTGCTTTATCTGATACCACTGCATATTGGGTCCATATTTTAGCTTGTTTAGTATTACTGAGTACAAGGTGGTTGAAACATTCTACCGGCTTTTCTGACAAGTGGGAATGTATGGGTTGTAAATCTCTTGAATTTGCTAGGAACCGTAGCTTCATTTGCTAATGTTTTGCCACAAATGACACATGAGGGATGTGGTGGATTTCCTTTACTACATATGAAACTGAATGGTAAATAATCTTTCATTATATTGACAAACTGTTTTTTAGTTGCCCAATATACTGGATGAAGCAGTAGTCAACACACTAGCATCATCTTCTAATTTTTGTTTCTTTACTAAAAACTTGTCCATTTTAATCGAATGCTATGCAATAAAAATTAAAAATGGCAAATCAAAAATAATAAAAATAAGTAAATAAACAACTTAAACTTTTAAAAAAGAAATACAGGTATTAAGTAAACACACTTGGAACATTTTCAAAACTAGGATTTGCAAGGTAATTGTATCCAACTACTTCACTATTTCAAATCCAGACAGAACTGTATGACATGTTCAGCATGAGTTATACCTCCTTACTACTTCAGGCACAGTGAGGGATTTCTGAGTCATATGGCTTCATTCACTTTGATGATCTTGACAAATATTGGCGTTCATTGGCAAATCCTTGTCAAATTGCGCCATCTATGGACATGTCACAAAACTTTATTTTTCTTTTTTTTATTTATTAAATCATAGCTGTGTACATTAGTGCAATCATGGGATACAGTGTGTGGGCTTCATATACAATCTGAAATATTTTCATCCAACTGTTTGACATAACCTTCATGAGATTTTCTCGTTTATTATGTGAAAACATTTGTGTTCTGTATTTAGTAGGTTTCAGCTGTCCCTTCTAAGATGTACCATAAGTGTGATCCCACCATTTACCCTCTCTCCACTCACCCTCCCCCTCCCCCTTCCCTCACCCCATTCCTCATATT